>CM047805.1:14203423-14330923 GCA_026214975.1 Gentiana macrophylla
AAACGTAGTTTCATTTAGATAATCAATAAAACATTTATTATATTTTTCTCCTTTTGCCCCTCATTTATTATATACTCACCCACTTTTCATTAATTACGGTCAAAGGTCATTTTAGTCTTTTTCATCAAAATTAATAATACATAACCAATTTAACAAACTTTCTTAATCTCTGTGAAAAAACTCAAACGGACTTACATTTTGGGACTTAGGTAGTAAGCTTTAAAGGTTGATTCAGAGTGTAAGTGGTTTTCTAAGGTCTCTTCCAAGGGCACAATATTTCTTAGTCTTGTATACTCAACCTCCACTAAGAAGCAATAGAGAAGATCCATCCTTCGAGCATACATTTTGTTGCAATCGAGTCGAGTATTGCATTGCTCATGTATCATTCGGTTGATATTCGAGTTGAGTTCTGAATTCAGACGATCTCGATCTACTCATGTATAACTTGACTCGTTTAGAACCTAGCTGTTAATGGTGTAAGCATAGTTATCAAACCCGGCCCGGCGGTTCAACCGTTTGACCCGGTCATGGAACCGGGCCGGTTCAAGCATCAACCCGCCTAAGCGCGATCCGCTCAAACCTGGGCGGTTCAACCGTGATTGGTGATGCTGGTTGGACCTTCAGTTGAACCGGTGGGTCAAGTAAATATAATAAAAAACCGTATAAAATAGGTATCGAACCGGTTTTATGTACACAAATTCTCAAATCTCTCCGATATGATGCAAATAATTATTTAATCTTTACGTGTATTTTTATTTGTTATAGATCTGCATCAAAATCCTATTTTTTTTTACTTAAAAAACTTATAAATTTCTTGCAACATTTTACTAATTAACGTTTTGCTAAATAATTCAAGTCATACTTTTCAACAAACAATACATTTAGTTTTTCTAATCTAATATTAACAATAAGTGCATCAACATTCAAATAAAAAGTACTTACAAGTATCGATAAAGTATTTAACAGTTGATGATATATTTTATCCTTGTATTTTTCTACATATTCTTATATGATAATCATATAAACAATACTTTGAATTTCTCAATGGAAGCTCATAAGGTGATATATAGTTTCATATCATTATTTACTTAAATATGAATTATCAGAAACTATTATTTTAATGATATTATATATAATTTATTACTATATAAATTTTTTCGGTTGAACCAGTGACTCAATGGTTGAACCAGTGACCCGGTGACCCAGTGACTTTTCTAGGTCAACGACCGGGCCGGGTCTGATAACTATGGGTGTAAGAGGGTTGGAGGAGACAACGGTTTCGTAATCACGAAAGAAAAGATGATAATGTTTATTAAGAATATTCTGGTATCCGTCCTGAAATATAAGGCCATTTAGTTTTGGTTTTATCTAGAATATCAATGAAGTATTTATTACATTTTTCTTTTATTTTTTTACCCTTAATGTATTATATATTCACACATTTTTCATTATTTACTATTACTTTTAATGACATCAAGGGTTTTTAAAACAAAAATGACAATCAAATGGTATTTTAGATTTTTAAAATTAAAATTACTGACATTGAACTACCACTAATATATTATGGGACGAATGAAATACCATTTATCCTTATTGTTTTGGAAACATTGAACGTATATTATGAATTGAATATGGATTGAAAAATGTATAATATTCACCTTTTGTCAATAAATAATTTGAAAGTTTTATAGGAAAATTTTATGAAAGAATAAGTGGAGGTTTCTTTCTGTGTGGTCGTTTCTTTCTGGGGAAATTCTTCCGTAGTGACTCCATTTGTGGAGTAAAATATGTGGATGAATCTAGATCACACAGTTTTATCTTGAATTCAAACTGTATAGTCCATATTCATCCACACGGTACAACTTCTCAAAACTAGAGAATCCACGCAGTTAATCAGCCTCTTTCAAAAGTCCGTATTGAAGTACTCTTGTGCATCATGTCGGAGCTCCTCCCACCCCCCCCTCCCCTCCCCCCTCAGGTGATTTGTACTAAGCAAGCATTAATTAATAGAGCGAGAGAATTAAAATTAGCTTGGATTAGCTAGATTTTGATTTTTTTTTTTAACAGATCCAAAATTTTTGGTATTGTTTGCTTCTAGGCGTTTAGACTTCTAATATTTATATGTATATACGGTTTTTTTGTATGTGTGTGTGTTTTGATTATCAATAAAGACTGGTTTTAAAATAAAATTAAAAAAATTGTGAAAAAAAAATGATTAAGCAAATAGTGAACAGTATTACTTGATCAAAACTTACCTGTTGGATAACTTCATCCAGTTTATAAATATTTTCTCTATAAACCTTTTCTCCACGATCATAAAGCTCTATATATTTCTACGCCATTATCTTATAAACATTCTATTTTTTATACATAAATATTTTACAACTTTATTATAACATTGACGCACTACATAAATATTTTATTATTTCATACTTTTAAAACATATATTTTTTATTGAAAATCTGTATAATGTCATTTTCTTTTGTTGCAGTATAATGTCATTAAACATAAAAAAATAAAACGAAATTAAATTTAATGAGTATAAGATAAAATAATATTCACTTCTTTTTTTAATTGTATTATGATTATTGATTCTAAAGTACTTGATTTGAATATAGTAGTCAGTTGGTTGGTTCAAAACTGAGGGGAAAAAGAAAAAAGAAAAAGAAAAAAGAAAAAGAAAAAGCCAAGTGCATGTGCTTGGTAGGATAAGGCAAAGAGGGAAAAGAAAAAATTACAATATGTCCACCGTGTCCATTTTGGATCGATTCATCTGCAATGACCTTTTGTAAAAACTTTTGATGACTCACCTATGAGAAAAATAAACCCTCCATTGGAGACACTCTAATAGCCACATGCCGACCTCAAATAAATGATTTTTTTTATTTTTTTGTTGTTGCTATATGCCTCTATTTTTATTTGAGGGGTATATGCCTCTTTTTTTACACGTGACCCCCCTACCCTCCCCTCCCGTCTCGTCCCGTCCTGCCTCATTTATTAACTCTCACACACGATAAAAATATATTATATGAGAGATAAGAAAATAAAAGCGCCTAAGATATTCCAATTGATCACCAGAAATCACACACCATAAAAATCATTCCATTTTCATTTGTTTCTTCAAGGAGTGGTCGAGAGATTTATAGGGAATAAAAATTGGGAGATTTTATTTATATCGGTCTGAATTCAATGTACATGATATTATATGTGCATTATGTCCATTGTGACCATTTGAATCGTCTATTGATATAAGTCGGAAATGAGAAATGACATTCAGAAAATCGAATCTTGACTTAAAAATCTTATTTTAAAAGGCTGATTCATTATGATGCACTGACGAAATCGTTGTGGTGCAAATAAAAACTCTTAACGGCGCCGTATCTGGAGGGGTGGAGATAGGTATACATGCCTCAACACAATGGCCATAACGCCCACATCGAAAACAAATAAGCTTTAAAGGTTGATTCAGAGTGTAAGTGGTTTTCTAAGGTCTTTTCCAAGGGCACAATATTTCTCTAGTCTTGTATACTCAACCTCCACTAAGAAGCAATAGAGAAGATCCATTCTTTGAGCATACATGTTCGTTGCAATCTAGTCGAGTATTGCATTGTTCATGTATCATTCGGTTGATATTCGACTTGAGTTCCGACTTCAGACGATCTCGATCTACTCATGAATAACTTGACTTGTTTAAAACCTAGTTGTTAATGGTGTAAGAGGGCTGGAGGAGACAACGGTTTCATAATCACAAAAGAAAAGATGATAATGTTATTAAGAATATACCGGTATCCATTCTAAGATATAAGGTCATTTAGTTTTTGTTTTGTCCAGAATATCAGTGGAATATTTATTATATTTTTCTTTTATTTTTTTCAATCCTAATTTATTATATATTCACACAATTTTCATTATTTACTATTGCTTTTAATGACAATCAAAGGGTTTCTAAAAAAATGACAATCAAAGTGTATTCTATATTTGTTTTTTTTTTTAGGGTAGTGTATTCTATATTTTTATTATTAAAATTACTGACACTTAATTACTATCTAAAACTATGTGAAAACTCTAAACGATCGTGTGTATATATATATATATTTTTTTTTTGAAAGGGTCGTGTATATATTTTGGGATGAATGAAATGCCATTTATCCTTATTGTTTTGGAAACATTGAAAGTATATTATGAATTGAATATGGATTGAAAAATGTATAATATTCACCTTTTGTCAATAAATAATTTGAAGGTTTCATAGGAAAATTTTATGAAAGAATAAGTGGAGGTTTCTCTTCCATGTGATCGTTTCTTTTGGAGCCTGGTATTGACGAAATCAGATAGCTTAGATTTTTATGGATATACATTTTTTTTTTTTTAATCAATAAAGACTGGTTTTAAAATAAACTAAAAAAGATTGTGCAAAAAAATGATTAAGCAAATAGTGACAGTATTACTTGTTCAAACTTGTTTTTCTAATGAATGGACTCAATTTCAATAAATGAAAGAACAACCTGTTGGACCACTTTAATAGCCAAATACCGACCTCAAATAAAAGATTTTTTTTTTTTTTTTTTTGGCTATATGCCTCTAGTTTTTTTACGTGAAAAGTGTTCGGTCTCCATGTCTTTCTGAGAATCTGATGACAAGGCAGGCCCTTGCTAGAAGAGTTTAGAAACCCCTACCGTCATTTCATAGTGTGACATTTTCGATTGATAGTTTGTTTGATACCATTCAGAACGCCAGATAAACACGGGTGGCTCCACCTTTTCATTTGGGGATGCGGCCGACTCTCAAAAATAAAAATATTATGTATAAATAGTAGAGGTTTTTTTTTATAAACACACATATATGTGTAGTTGACCTCTTATTTTTATGTATTGATCTTCTGTTTTTAGCTATTGTCCCATAATTACATGTATAGAATTGAATAATCAAATATATGTGTGATCACGGAAAACGACGCACCAATTTACGCACGCCATAATTCCCGCAAACACCGTATATAAACATTGGCCTAACGATGCTACTTGAGCCATTGTGAATCTAATAACTATTGAGGTTCATTGTCATTGTTTGACCAAAATGGTTAACCCAAGTTACTAAGTGAATTACGTTGCAAGCTCATATCTCGGTGATGTTTCTCTCGCTTTTCCAAACTGAGATATTTCGTTTGTCCCCCTTCCCCCACCTAGACGTGACCGGTTCCAGGTCGGTTCCGGGTCTCTGCCACGACCCTCCGGTTCTGGGTCCAAAATGGAACCGGAACCGCCGGTTCCAATTTCTAGCCGGTTTCTCCAGTTCCCGGGAACCGGTGGGTTTGGCGGTTCCCTGGTCCGGGTCCAGATCTTGGCGGTTCCTCACCAGTGACGGTTGAGATCACGGTTCCCGGGTCCAGACGGTTCTGATTACGGTTCCGTTTCGACATTTTCTGTTTAGAAAATCGTTTAAAAAGGAGGTGGGGATCGGAAAGAGTAGTATAAAAATAATTATTCAACTATCTCTTCAGACGGAAGTAGTACGAATAAATCATAACAACTTCAATTCACAATCTCAAGTGAGTCTTAGATGGATAATTATAAAAAATAGAAGAATATTTGATAGGTAAAAATAGAAGAATTATAAGAGTTAGTAAAGAGAAGGTGTGAGAAAAATTAGTTGGATTGTAGTTGGATTGTGGTGTATTTATAGTGTTGGAGTAGGAGATTTAAAAATAAATAAAAAAATTTCAAACTCTGCTGATGATATAGCCGTTAAAACCGCGCAGATCATTCATATAATTTTCATATTCCTCGGAATGCCTTGTTCGTAAATGTCGTATATAAGAACTAGTGCTGTAAACGAGCCGAGCCGAGTAGCTGATGTTCAAGCTCGAGCTCGTTTATTATCGAGCAGGCTCGGCTCGACTCGTTAAGACAAACGAGCCTAAAATCCCGTTTGAGCTCGGCTCGATAAGAAAGAAAAAGCTCGAGCTCGAGCTCGAGCTCGAGATCAAGCTCGCGAACAGCTCGAACTCGAGCTCGGCTCGCTCAACGAGTTTTTTACGAATCGCCTCAAAGCGCCCCATACAAAAAAAAAAAAAAAAAAACAAATACAGGGACACATTCACAAATACACAAAATAACCCGATAGGCAATAGTCCAAATTCAAATACAACAACTAAGACTGAAGCAATTATAGATTGAACAAAGACTGAAGCAAAGACTGAACAAAGACTGAAGCAATGAAGCAATTATAATGAAGTACCTCGTTTATTTCAAATTGGTTGATGTCGCCAACAGCTTTTCACTTGCCTAAGTTAACTAGCGGCCCGATACAGAAGGTGAAGCGGCGGCATGGACTCGAGGTTGTGAGGTCCGGAGGGAGATCGGCGGTGGGGGTATTATGTTCAGGGAGAGGGGAGAGCCGGAGAGGGGAGAGCGGCGGGGGGAGAAGGAAGAGGGGAGAGCAGCGCCGGCGGGGGGAGAAGGAAGAGGGGAGAGGGGAGAGCGGCGGCCGGCGGGTATGTAATTAGGGTTGAAACTTGAAATGGAATCCTGACTCGCGACTCCTGAATCCTGATGATGAATGAATCGAATGATGATATTGAATTATTGATAGAATTGTTATTTTATATTTATATATTTATTTATTTATATTATTATAATATATGTTCGCGAACATTAACGAGCGTTCACGAACAAGCTCGAGCTCGGCTCGTTTATTAAACGAGCAGTAAAACAAGCTCGAGCTCGGCTCGATAACGTAAATGAACGAGCTCGAACGAGCTTAAACGAGCCGAGTTCGAGCTTCGTTCGCGAACGCTCGGTTCGTTTAACACCCCTAATAAGAACCAAGCCCGATTCCACGCTCATAATGATACGTTTTTTCACAAACGTTACAAACAACCTTAAATTTTGAATGATTCACTTTCTCGGTAGTTTCATCAGTAACATTTTCTTTTCGAAAAGAAATATGAAAAGCAGACACAATGATAGACATTGCAAAATAATATATTTCGAATGTGATAAAGTAAACGAATTTATTCAGAACAACTTCAAATCACTATCTGAAATATATTATAATGGTAGATGTGGAAATATTACATATCAAATATTATGTAATATTTATTTATTTAAATGTATACATTATTTGTACACTTTATTTGTAAAAGGACATATTAATTGTGGTACATATAAATAATTAATATGTCAAACTCTAGTTTACTTTATGTCATAGACATAGCTTTTACTTTTTACATGGTTGTTTGCCGCCCATAGCTATATAATCTAGTGGCCGCCCAAGCTAGCTAGTCTCTCCCCTCAATTGTAACTATTTATACTTCTTTCATTTTATGAATAAACTAAATTGAAGTTTACTCTATTGTTTATCACTTTCTCAAACTCTCTTCATGGTATCAGAGAGCCTTACCGAGTTCTAAAATCCGCTGCAAACTCAGTTCTGTTTATTCCAAAAATGTCTACTTTAACTGACGTTTCATCTTCATCAGTAGACTCCCAGCTGCCTCAGCAGACTGAGGTCACTGAATCTTCATCATACACAAATCATAGACTTGATGGTAACAACTACTTCTTGCGTGGTCAAGATCTATGAAAATGTACATCTACGGACAAGGTAAGTTGGGATACCCGTCCGGCTCTAAACCCGCCCACTGAAGATGACCCCGATTTGAAGCATGGGACACTACTAATAATCAAGTCATGACCATTCTCACAAGATCCATGACAAAAGAAATTAGTGAGAACTTTATGATGTATGATATCGCAAAGGAAATGCAGGATAATGCCGGAGATCTTTACTCCAAGAAAGACAATACATCGAAGTGTATGAACTTGAAGCTCAGATTCAAAAGCTGCAGACAAGGAGATATGTGCAGAACTCAATACTTCAACCAACTATCTAGGGCATGGCAACACACAGATATGTTGGAAACTCACCCTGGAATGATGTTAAGGATGTCGCCTTTATAAGGACATTATTGAGAAAGAGAGTATTCAAGTTTCTTCTTTGGGTGAATCCTACTCTTGATGATGTTAGAGGAAGAATCCTTGCCACAAAACCTCTCCCCGATCTCAAATCCATGTTTGCCGAGGTCAAACATGAGGAAAGCGAGGAGGAAAGTGATGCCGCTAAACTCCCTGGCCGACAACCCCTTCCGAGAGTGCTACCTGGCATTGATCGTCAGAATCTGCTTTGAGGTTTCTTGAGACATCTAGAAGCCTACCTTGATAGAACTGGAAAGTTGTTCTCGTGAGCACCGCAAACGCATAAATCACACCAAGGACACTTCTTGGAAGCTACATGGCAAGCCTAACTCTTCCAAGCCTACCAGGGAAAGTCGAGGCGGGGCATGTCAATGAAGGAGAATGATAACAAGTTGAATGCTCGGTTCTTTGCATTCAAAGCTTTCCTCACTCAACAAAAGAAGGTAGTCCTCTCTCGATCTGATTTACTCAAAGCTAGTGCAGAGTAAATTCTACTCTTCTATTAGTAATGAAACATGGATTGTTGATTCCGGGGCCTCTCCCATATGATCGGCAATAAAACCTCATCACTCACCTTATGCCATGTCATCAAATTCACAATGTTAAGCTAGCCGATGGATCTATCTCGCGTGTGCAAAAGGTTTTGGAAATGTTAAACTCACTAATAAGATATGCCTAAAGGATGTCCTATTTGTTCCAAAATTAGATCGCAATCTCATATGTCACAAGAGACTCGCAAAAGATTTGAATTGGACTATTGTTTTTAATAAGAATCAGTGCACTTTCCAGGACCCTTCTTCACAGGAAGTGATTGGGAGGGCTAAACCCTGCTCAGGATTGTATGTAGGCTTGTAAACGAGCCGAACCCTACCGAACCCTGTCATTATTTGATTCGCTCAAAATTATTCGAATATAGGGTTCGTCTCGCTCTCGAAATTTTCGAGCCTAAAATATTAGGGTTCGTCTCATTTAAATTTTAAATGGGGAAATTATTCGGTCCGATTCGCTCGAAATATACGAATAGTTCGAACATGTTCGGCCTGCTCGACATGTTTATATATATATAAATTTTTTTTGTGAAAGGAATAAATAAAAAAATTCTAGTTCAAAAATATTACATGCCCCAAAATATAACATGTCCAAAATATAACATGTTTACATGTCCAAAATATTAGTCCAAAATATTACATTACATGTCTAAAACGTCAAAATGAATTCAAATTGGAACAACTTCATAAACCAAAAGTAGTAAAGTCACCAAAATCCAAAATACACTTCCAAATCCCAATCAATATATTGGGAATTTATTCAATTATTCTCATTAAAGAATTTATATTGAACCGAACTATGCCGCAAGTGTACTGAGCTTTAATATTATCGAACATGTTTGGCTCGGTTGTCGAATACTATTTCTAAAGCTTGATTTGACGTTTGATGATCTGAATCAAGCCCCGAATCGAACATTTTGAGCCGAATACACCGAATCGAATCAAATATTAAGGCTCACTTACAGCCCTAATTGTATGTGGTCAACCTCTTTGAAGACAGAAGATCAAGATCGAATCCGCCAAGACACCGCACTCAAACCTTCGACAATATCATGTTATGGCATTATAGACTAGTATTTGAAGTCTGTAATTCCTGAATTATTTAAAGGATGTAATATCAATGATCTTTAATGTGATATTTGTCAATTTGCCAAACTTACCAAATCTGTGTATACCAAACTACCTTATTTGCCATCCACACCTTTCACTTTAATTCATAGTGATGTATGGGGGACCTTCAAGAGTAAAAAGTATAACAGGAAAAAGGTGGTTTGTCACTTTCATTGATGACCATTCCAGAACACATGGTTGTTTTTAATGAAGGATAAATCGAAGTTGGAACAATTTTCGTGAATTTTACAACATGATTTCCACTCAATTTGACACTAAGATCAAGATCTTAAAGATCGCTAATGCACTTGAATACTATGAGTCTAACCTCGTAATTTCTTGATGAATAAGGGATTGTTCATATCGGTAGTTGTGTGGAAACACCTCAACAAAATGGGTCATTTGAGAGAAAGAACAGCACTACTTTGGAGATGGCTAGATCAATCATGTTCACCACGCATGTTCCAAAGTATATGTGGGGTGAAGCTATATTAATCGCCACATACTTAATCAACAGAGATTCCCAGCAGAGTGTTAGGCTTCAAAACTCCTATCCAAACCCTTCGACACACACTCCTCGCCTCATCTTATTTCCCAATTACCTCCAAAAATCTTTGGTTGCACTTTGTATTTGTTTATATCCATGCCCAACATGAAGCAAACTTGATCCCAAAGCTCACAAGTGCATTTTCCTAGGATATGCAAAGGATAGTAAATGTTACAAGTGTTATTCTCTCCATACAAAAGAGATTTTACAATTCTATGGATGTAAAATTCTTTGAAAGAACTCCCTACTACAACAAGTCCATTGAGGCGATCATCGATGGAAACACGATTGAAATTGACCTAAATCCGCTCCTCAAGAACTCTTAACCTCAAAGAACTCACTCGATTCTCAGCAGATCGAACCTCAAGACCTCTATCGACTCTCAAAGAAACTCTATCAACCAGAGAGCCTCATCGACCGAGCTCATCGACCCGAGAGCTCACCGATACTCAAAGAACCCATCGACTCGGCGACCGACTCTGCGACATTGATGATGTAATCATTGCTATCAGGAAGGAAAGAGATCTTGCACCATCGATCATTCTATTTATAATTATCTATCTTATGATCGATTATCACTGTTTTTGCCATGTTTACACAGGACTTGGACTCTCACTCCATTCCAAAAATATTCGTGAAGCTCTTCAACATGATAGGTGGAAAGGCTGCGGTAAAAGCAGAAATGAGCGCCTCCCGGATAATCATACTTGGGATCTAACAGACTCTCCCAAAGGCAAGAAGACGGTCATTGCGGTGGTTATTTACTATCAAATACAATCTTCGATGGTACAATTGACAAGTATAAGGCCGGACTAGTTGCAAGGGGTTTCACTCAAACTTATGACATTGACTACAAAGAAACTTTTGCACTGGTGGCAAAAAACCGAACACCGCCGAATATCGATATCTCTTGTTGTCCAACTTGATCGGCCTCTTCACCAATTGGATATCAAAAATGCTTTTCTCAATGGTGACCTTCATCGAGGAAGTCTACATGAATGTACCTCCGGTTTTACCAATCCTCACACTCAAGGAAAGGTTTGCAAATTAAGGAAATCTCTATATGGCCTAGCAATCCCCAAGAGCCTGGTTTGGGAAACTCACTATCGTGGTTAAAGCTGCTTTGGATATCATCAATGCAACTCGAGATCACATCATGTTTATCAAGACAACTAGCCATAAAAGATCTATTCTTATTGTATATGTGGATGATATCATCCTCACCTGGTGATGACTCTACCGAGATCCGTAATTTGAAGACTCCACCGGCAAAGGTTTTTCAAGTCAAGGATTTGGGCTATCTTAAATACTTCTTCTTGGTATGGAAATTGCAAGAAACAACCAGGGTATCTCTATCTCTCAAAGGAAATATGTCTTTGGACTGTTGAAGGAAATCGGTATCTTTGGGATGCAAACTCTTTGTATCCCAGAGACCCCAAGAATACCTCTTTGCATGGTGACATTCTTTGTCGGGAAGGATCAATATCAAAGACTTGTAGGAAACTCATTTATCTCGTCCCATACAAGACTCCGATATTGCATATGGAGTCGATCCGTTAGCCAACTCATGCATTGCCCTCTTGAGCAACATTGGGATCGTGGAATGTGAGACCGAGGTACTTGAAGTCCACTCTGGCCAAGGCTTACATTTCACCAAGTCTGGCCGAGATCTATCAAGGTTTACACCGATCTTGATTGGTGGTGTCATTAATGCACAGGAAGGTCTACTACAAAGCATCGTTTTATGTATGGGAAATCTTGTCACTTGGAGGAACAAGAAACAACCTCATCATCTCTCTAAGCGATCTTGAAAAAGTGAACTCGTGGCAGTTTTGGGTATTTGTGAAGCTCTATGGATAAAAAGGGTCCTTCATCGAACTTCAGAGCCTATTCAAAGAACCTGTTACACTCTGCTTGTGACAATAATTGACATTTTATGCATGGTGGAGGATCCATCCATCATGATAAAACCAAACATGTGGACATTGACAGACACTTCTGAAGGAGAAGATTGATGCCCAGATTATTCAACTCCAGTATGTTCCTCTCGTGAGACTGAATCGCCGATATTCTCACCAAGGCCATTCCGCCACTTATGTTTAGAGTGAGTAGCAAACTTGGTCGTATAAACATATACAACCCGATTTGAGGGGTGTGTGTGGAAATATTACATATCAAATATTATGTAATATTTATTTATTTCGATGTATACATTATTTGTATACATTATTTGTAAAAGCACATATTAATTGTAGTACATATAAACAATTAATACGTAAACTCTAGTTTACTTTATGTCATAGACATAGCTTTTACTTTTTACATGGTTGCTTGCCGCCCATAGCTATATACTACTAAGTGACCGCCCAAACTAGCTAGTCTCTCCTCAATCAGAACTATTTATACTTCTTTTCATTTTATGAATAAACTAAGTTGAAGTTTACTCTAGTGTTTATCATTTTCTAAAACTCTCTTGAGTAGATAATATTATAATATGAGAGTTAGAATATGAGAGATAGAATATAATTGTGGGTAAAAAGTGATGAAATTGATATGTATTTATAGTGTGATGAGTGTGTGATATTTTAAAATAAAATAAAATATATTCAAAATTTTTGAATATATATACGTTGGAAACTTGGAATGTGGTCCAATTGGAGGGAAAAAAAAAAAAAATACAAAACCGCCGGTTCGGGTCCTCCAGGCCGGTTCCGGCCGGTTCGACTGCCGGTTTTCCGTCCGGTTTCTTGAACCGGCGGTTCCGGGCCGGGCCGGGCCCGGTGGAACCTGAAACCGGGTAGGAACCGTAGAACCGCCGGTTTCGTGGACCTGTGGACCCACCGGTTTAGACCCGGGAACCGCCGGGTACGACCCGGATTTTGAACCGGAACAACCCAGGTCTACCCCACCCCTTTAAACTGAGATATTTCGCCTGTCCCCCTTCCCCCACCCCTTTAAAGAATTGATTTCCTCGTCAGGACCATACCGGAGAATTCTAGAGGCAGTCCCACCATCTCTTACGACGTGGCACTTTTCTATCTGTTAACTTGACTGTGATATCACGTGTAACGTCTCAAAACTCAGGTCTTAACGGCGTTACTTGAGCCATAATTGATCCAATACTACGCAGGCTTATCATTTTCGTTTGGCCTAAAATGGTTAACCACACTTACCAGGTCAATTATGTCTAAACTTCATATCTTGATGCTTATGCAATTTTTTCCATATGAGATATTACAAGTGTGTAGAAATTTAAGGGCACAATGCATGCCACTTCAACAACATTCATACAACCAATGTATTATATAATTTGTCACATGAGAATTAAAAAGGAAGAGAAAAATTAGGACACAACCCTTGTATACAAGTTTCAAGTTGATACATGATGTTCATCTATTCATATTTTGTTCAAATTCACACTCATATGAACCGAAAAAATAGTAGAAATAAATGAATATCGATTTTATTATATATATCCTACAATGGTTGTACCATAAATCTTTAAATTATCAAACATTGATATACTTTACTTATTTATAATACTTGGTTGGGAAATTCCAACCAAGGGTGTCGTGTTGTTTTTTTTTTTTTTTATCGTTTCGTCGGCTACCAAAAAAAATTTTTTATTTTTTTTTATTTTTTTTTTGTTTTGTTTTGTTTCTGTTTTTGTTTTTTGTGAAGGGTTTGAGTTAAATTGTTCCATTTTAGATGACTCAATTGTATTTTTAATCTACACATTAGTTTTAATTTATTCTTAATCTTATTATGTGTGTTGTGCTTAAGATGTATCCGATTCCAATTTAATTACATTTGGGAAATGTCAAAGAAGCACTCCATGTGTTTTTTTTTTTTTCTTCATTGTTCATTTGGTGCCCAAATTTTAAAAAGTTGTTTTTTTTTTTTTATTTTTTTATTTTTATTATGTATCCCCATTTCATATCCAACGAATACAGACATGCTCGCTGCGTTGTGCATGGCTTTTCCCATCTAGTATATATATATATATACCCAAGAAAAAGGAATTTGACTAAGGACCCAACAGATTGGTTTTTTTTTTTTTTTTTTGAAACAACAGCAATTATTGTGTGACATCATTATGCATATAATCGCATACACTTTTGGCCCCTACATTTTTGCAGGCATAAATCTAGTTCTGATTAGGGGCACTTTTGGGTTAGACACTCCGCATGGGGTGGATTGACCAGGTCATTTTACCGTATGTGGAGTCACTGGAGTGACCAAGGCCATCCCACCTATTAGTCGGGTTAGGCGCATGCCAAATGCCTATCGTCAGGGCAGGCCCGTAGTTATGTATTTTGCTTAAAAAAAGGGGTTCTAAAGACATTACATTTTTTACTTTTGCCACTCTTTTCCTTCCGGCACCATAAATAATTATTTTCGACACCACAATAATATTTTTATTATTTCGTTACTTCAAACACCACAAAAATAATAACAAATTACTCGTTATACCACAATTTTCTTTAACACTATTAAGTCCATAAGTTAAAAAAATATTAAAATAAGCGCTATATTTTGTCAAATTTTCTATTAACACCTATCTTCATCATCTCCACCACCTTCACCCACCTCCCACCACCCAACCCCGCCACCCAAAATTCAAAGATTTTGAAGATGAATGTCTGGCCATCTTCATCCCACCACCACCATCATCTTCCTCCATGCCTCCGTTTTCAAATTTTAAGGTTCTGCAAAAAAAAAAAAAAAAAAAAAAACCATCTTCTTCCCAGCACCACCACCACCGCCGCCATCTTCCTCCATGCCTCCATTTTCGAATTTTAAGGTTGAGCCAAAAAAAAAAAAACGTTGGTTCAGAAAATTTGTAGAATTTGAAGATGAATGTCTGGCCATCTTCTTCCCACCACCGCCATCTTCCTCCGTGCCCCCATTTTCAAATGTTTAGCCAAAAAAAAAACACGTGGGTTCAGAAGCACCGGCAAGCTTTTTAAAAATAATATAAAAAGAACTCCGGCAAGCTCTGCCAGAGGAAAGCTGCGATTTGGGGGTTTGATTTGCTGCGATTTGGGAAGAAGAGCTCCAACATGGAAGCTGGGATGGAGGAAGGGGTGGCTGAGGGAGGAGGTGTTGGAACTTTATAGTGTTAATGAGAAATTAATGCTTAAAGATAGAGTAAAATGTGTGGAGTGTTAATGAATAATGTGTGTTCATTTGTCCACACAGGAGATTTTTTTTTAACTTTCTCTACATTTAAGGTGGAGAGTTAGAGAAAGAGGCAAGAGAATTTTGTGAATGAGGGAGAACGTAGATCCTTGTTGATTCAGAACCCTACACGCGCGCCGCCGTCCGGCCGAGTCGGTTCGGTTCAGCTCAGGCTTGGGTTTGGTCCGACCCAGTTTTAATATTTTTGGGCCAGCTCAACATTAGATTTAGAGTTCTAAACTCGTCTCGGTTTGAATAAGTTTTCGTTTTACTCTTGCTTTCTGCATTTTTTGTTTCAAATGTGTTCCAGTAATTTTATGTGAATAAAGTTCGTTCTTCTTATGTGTCCATCTTCATTGGCAATCTGTTTCTACAACTTTGTGTTATTTGATTTCAGGAAGATTAACAAACCGGTACTACACTACTATTTTTTCACATCAGGAGGAAGGGTGGTTGTTTTTCAGAGAGAGAATGGGTGGCGGTTGCAAGGCAGGGGGATTATGGTGAAGATGAATTAGGGTTTTTGGTTTGGGGAAGAAAAGGGAAATTTGTTTTTGTATTAATTATGGACTAAAGTATAATTATATAGGGACTGAAGTGTAATTGTTTTATTGTTATAATATTTATGTGGTGTGTGTAAGTAAAAAAAGAAATCAAGAAAATGGTGCTGGAAGTAAAAGCCGTGGTGACTTTAAAACCTCCTTAAGAAATCGTGTAGATCCGATCTCAACTAATCTAATATAATGTGTCAAAAATATTTCATGAATTGATATATGCTCAATCATTTGCTCACTAATATAATGATGTGCTAAAAAATTACTTGATTTGATAAATATGTATCAATTCAAATTTTTTAGGTGCATAGGTTCAGGTCGAACTCCGTTTTGTTACGGCAACCCAAATGCAAACAATAATAATATATGAAAAACATCTAAGATCAATGAATTTGAAATTTATATTTACAGATTTTAAAAACACGATTTTAAAGTAACATTTTATAATTTATGTTTTCGAAAAGAACAACAATTCAAATTAAAAGGCTTATTCGATGAAGTCGACGAAAACCCAAAAAATTCAAGATAGGCTTTAGGAGTGACCATGTAAAAACTATCCCAATTAGGCAGCGCATTATTTGATTAGGTACTTTGAATCCCTACCACAACGTACTGATGTTTTTGTGTTTGATAACTTTTGATTCTCAATATGTATATATTCATAAGAAAAGTCACATTCAAATCAATTGACATGACAATTTTACATGGGCCACTAAAGATTGCAAAATATCATAACACCTTCGTGGGGTTACTCCATCTGTATGATACATTGTACTCATACACATAGTGTCATCGCAACGAATTTGTCATACACCATGTCAAAATTGGTTTTTTAAAATTTAGAAGGCTTCGTAATGCAAGAATGAATTCGATTCTTTCTTTCAGGTATTGACTTTCAAAAAATCAATTCAGTAACATATATGATAATTGATAAGTGTAGTCCACTGGTAAAATCGATGTGTTGTAAAAATAAAGACACCCTAAATTTGTCTCAAAAGATCAGCATGCTGCTCGGTACCAATGATACATATTGATACCGATATATGTTATGATACAAATGACGAGATATTAGAAGAACTTCAATGGTTTGGAGCAAATTTTACACCAAATCAACAATTTGATATAACTTTTACACCAAATTTATCGATAAACTTCAATGGTTATACATCAAATAAGCCTATTCTTGAAATATTCCATAAAAAGTTGTTTTCTTCTTCCAAAAAAAAAAAGGAAAATAAAAGGTGAACAGTGTTTGCTGGTGGCATAGACCGGGCAGCAAATTTGCTTGACACTTTTGGCTCCCCATCAATTTGATGGAGAAAAATGATACTATTGGAATGACACTTTTATAAAGAAAATTCATTGTTTTCTTTGGTGAAATCAAGATCATTGGAGTTGCTCTTAAAAGATGAAAACGAAGAAATATGATGAATCTAACTCGCGTTGAAAAATATTACTCCCTTTTTTCATTATAATTTTTCTCCTCTGATTATATGTTTGCTTTAACAAAAGATGCATTGTAATTTTTCTCCCACGATCCTATGTTTCGAGCTTTAACAAAAGATAATTTGAGAGAGGGGATAAGGACACTTTCTATCCTTTTTATTTTTATTTTTTTAAAATATTTTTTATCATCATCATTGGAATTTTATCCCTCATCTATGTTATTATTTTTATTTTCGTTTTCGTTTTCAGCCCATTTTTATCTCCAACGTTTTGTTTGGTTGAGGCGGACCCAAATGAAAGGGAGAGGAGGAGGGGAGGACAATGTCTCACCGAGATCTGTAAATTGATATATTTTTGTTGACAAAAAAAATATAAAATCAATATTAATGTCTCCACTCTATCTTCGTATTTGTTCCGATGCCTTCACTGAAGAATACAAATACAATAATCTTGAAATAAATGAGGCTAAAAATGCTTTAATCCCGTTAAGAAAGGTAGTAAAGTCATGTCAAACTCCTATAGGATTAATGTGGTGTTGTACGTCATGCCTTGCTTTAAGCTGAGTGTGGAAGTTTGTTTCCGCGAAATAACTGACTCATAGCAACAAAAAAAAAAAAGAAAAGATTTACATACAACTCTTTGACACTCAGTCGCATAAACACATCCCTTGATTAAGATCATCCACGAAGTCCTAAAGACGGGATAATAGAAACCCTTTAATTACTAAAGGCATGTCAAAAAAACGATGTGGTACACCGGTCCGAGCATCCAAAGATCTTGATAAAAAGTCTTCGTTTTTTCTGCTCAGGACGTCTCAATCGACTCTTTGTCCGGCGTTTGTTTCTGTAGTTGCTTTATGGGTCCTGTTTGGTATTGTTTCGTTTGGTCCACCGGATGGTGGCTTTGTCCGGTCTTTTCCGTCCATTTGTTGTTTTTTTTTTTGCGACGTTAGCCCCGCTTCATAAAATCTTTCGTTCCATGAAAAAAAAGAGTGAGAAGCAAGAAGTTGGCACATTAATGGGATTTATGTGAGAGTGTAATATCACCATCATTTATTGTCATAGGAGGGAGGGGCTTTAGATGTTGACAATGCAAAAGAAAAACAACCTGTGCTACAGAACAACTCTTGGACTTGCCCTACTACTTATGTTTCATATTTGTACATCTAACATTCAATGATCCCAAATCTACTTTACTTGTATACCTCAATTATTTGTAAGCATTTTTTTTTTTGCTACCATTTTCTGTCTGGTAGATGGTGGTAGCTTATGATGAGGAAATTTTTGGGTGGTGTGCCCGTACCGTGCGAATATACCTATTTGTCTTTAAAACACCCGTGTTTTTCAGAGTGTTTTGAATTTTAGACAATTTACATTTAAAAACACGGGTGTTTTTAAGTTAAAATAGATGTATCCGCACCGTGCGGACACACCACCCAAAAATTTCCCCTTATGATGACCACATTCTCACATATATTTTTAAATTTTAATTTATAAATATTTTGATGCGAGAAATATTTCGACACAACAACTAAAGACAAAATATTTTTAAACCATCGATCTTTTGTGGGACATATAAGAATCAATAGGCCGTGACATCTTAATTAATGATACAAAAATATCTTTATGATATTTTGTTGTAATCACTTTGTTACAAGACTCTGAATACTCTTTTCATCTAGAGGTAGAGGCATGACATTCCTAGTTGTGTCATTGCCCTCAATTTCATGAACCCTTCTTTTTTGCTTTGATTTGTTTTCCTTTCCTTTTGCACCATATGCATGGAACTTTTTTTTTTTTTTTAGAATATAAAACCTCCTTTTTCCGAAAAAAATACACACGAAATTTTTTCGTCTCAAGTGGAACGTGAACACTGGTCAAGGCTAAGCTATGACTTAGTGTTAACTATTATCTTGATATATTCTTTGTATAATATATATATATATATATATATATATATATATATATATATATATATATATATATATGTACACACCCCTTAAGTGAGTTTTTTTAAGCGGCAAACATTTCACTTCGGCATCAACTTTGGGTGGGCTCTGATATAAATTACTATGAGTTTATGATATCATTAAAAATTACTTAGTTGATGATTGGCTTTCAAATCACTTTATTCAGATATCTGATGAATGAGAAATTGACGAATAAAATTAAAGAAAAATTTGTGTGGAAGAGAGATTGAAATAAGAACCAACTCACTCATCACACATTGCTAACTCTCCTTACGTTAGCACAACCCTAAAGATAAATTTGGGGATGTGCCTCAAAGGGAATATACACTTTTATGCATGAAAATGTGGACTGGTTTATCAACCGCGTGAGCCGCCCCATTTCCGGGGCTTAAGTTTATTGGATATTAATTTTTTTTGGGATAAGATTACTTACAATTTGCCCTTAAATTTATTCTTCAAAAAACTAACCATGCATTCTAGTTTGGTTCAGCCCATCACTAAAACGAACTAGTGATCGACTCGAATCTCATATGTTTCGTAGACCGCATCCGTTCGTGTCGTCAACAGAAGAGGATGCAACCAGAATCCGAATTGGTGCTACACTGCATTCTAGATTGCAAAAAAAAAAAAATCACAATTTTACTACTGAAACTCTATGAACATACATACTGTCATTAAATTTATTTATGCATTTTTCCAAATATTAACCAAACTTATGGGCTCGCTGCTTCATTGAACAAAATGTATGGATTGTCAGATTCTTGGGAGGCAATTATGATAACCGTGAGCACATATTCGGCATAAATTCGTCTTAAGGATAGTGTTCACATTCGTTTCAATCCATTATAATAGTAAAAGATTCAAGGAATGTCAAAAGAATTACTTGCTTATTTATGTCGAAAGTGTTGATTTACCATCCGTCCTAAAGATTAAGTTCGATGGAGGTAGATAATTAACATCTTAAGCTCCATCAAGTATGAGTCTATAATGCATTAAAAAAAAAGTGTGAGTAGATTGGTCCAACAAAGAGACCCAACACTTGCACAATATAAATGAGAATATACAAGGCCAACTTCAACACGCCTCATCAATTGTGGGCCTATAACAAGTCTGAGTTAACACTTGCACAATATAAATGGGAAACAATGTTGACAACAATGTTTGATCTTATGACCTCTTGCTTTAATACCATATTGACTTACCATCTCCTCCAAAAGCTTAAGCTGATAGGAAGATAGATTATTAACATCTTAAACACTTCAACAGAAAGTATCAATACATATTTATACACTTTTGCTTTTGTTATAATTTTATCCGACTACCCGATCATCTTACTAACTTCACTTATTTGTTTGTACAAAATGCATAGATTGTTACAAAATATTCGAAGCATTTTTTTTTGCGACTGATTTGGTGAGAATGTCTACCACTTTAGCTTTAAAAGGAACATGTATGTATAACATGTTTCTAGCGTTGAACCGCACATTTTCACGTACAAAGTGGTAACATAACTCAAAATGTTTGGATCTAGCTAGAATGGATTATAGGATTGATATTCATGTAACAAACACTTAAGTTATCACATAGTAATTTAGGTTCCAGACGACAATATAAGCGATAATTCGTAACCAAAAGTGTAATGCCCTCGCCCCGGGTACCGAGTCCTTATCCGGATACGGACGTTAAGCACGTGACATTTAGAGTAAACCCTAAATCCCACGTAAGTCTCGCGCCATATAAGAATAATGAAGATCCGCGTGGAAGAAAACAAGTCGAAGACTCGGAAGTAGACCTCGTGGTCTTCCAAAACAACCACAACCGTAATACAATCGCCAAACTACATCATAAGTAAGTGAAAGCAAATACTATTATCTATTACAACACACTTGTCTGAAAAGAAGGAGCAACTACAAAAGGAAGCTAAAACATAAACAACTCCATTGCCCCATCCTAAGCTAGCACTCTAAGCTCGTCGTCAAATCCGCATGTACCTGCAACATTTTTATTTCTAATAAAGGAGTGAGCCTGACGATGCTGGATTTTGTCATGTATAATTTCGGGTCAATTTAATCTAGGGATGATTGAATCAAGGATGATTTTAGGGGTGATTTTAGACTGAGCCTGAGAGTCTCTCTCAAAGTTGCCTACGATATCTGTTGTGTTCCAGAATCAAGTCACACGTAGTTCCCGGAATGGGCTATTTATAATGACAACACCGCCCTAACCCTAAGGTTAAGTCGGCTTATGTTATTGTCCGATTTACCCTTTAATGGGCCTTTAACCTCGCCCAAGTTATCACCGTTAATGGGCCCGGACGGTGGTGCGGACTCGTCTACGATGTCGATATTGCCGACCGCGGTAATCGAGCCTGCGTGACTCATTATCCTACATCGCTAGCCGGTGCGGATCGATCGCCCTACATCGCCGATAGTCGATCGTCGAGCCTGGAGTCTACTAGATGGCCTTAGCCTCGAGCCTGGGCATCGACATGAATACCTTGACGCTTATTCATTATCGGGACCAACCGTGAGGCTGCGTGTTTAGAGTGGACTTTGTCCGCATCCCGAGCTTTCCGTCTTGCAGTATCGAGATGGGCCCATCGTCTCGGTTCTCTGATCATGTCGGTTGCCGATGTCTCATCTCGTAATTCGACCCTCAGGCTATCACTTACTCTTGTCCAGGAGGACTATCTCGTGACGCCACGTGGAGGTGCGATATTCGGTATCGTTAGAGCCCTAGCTAGATGCTCAGTAAGGAGAAAGAATATCAAAAGGGAGATTCATTGTTGACAAGTTCCGGGAGACACGACATGAATCCACTTTATCCACTTTCACAAACAGTTTAATGAACAACACTTGAAACATAAAGAAAACCACTTTAATACATAGAAAACATGCCTACCCACTATATTGATTTATCTTGGACGTATTTGTTTGTTACATTAATTACTTATTATATTTAGCCCGCTGATCAAACTTACGTAAGTTGTCTATTAACCCATGCTTTAATTGTCCACTAAATGTAGCATGTTCGTGTCTTGTCTGTCAAGTTTCTGTTTCATGTCTACTTAATTAACATATCTCTGTTCTTGTCGTGACTATTCTGTTTCACTCGTGGGACATAAATCCCACGGGTCTTTATGGGAATTAAAATCCATGGGACTTAGCATATCTTACTGACTTATCATGGGACTTAAAACCTGGGGAACTTAACATAAGGGCTTGGTGCAGCACGGCTAATCTGACCATACCTCCAATCATGGGACTTAATGTTAGGAAATCAACTAGTCTACGTAACAAAATTAAAAAAACTGATTTCCGATCCCAAGATCGACTTCGTTTAATACAATAAACTTGTTAAGTAATTGACGGTGATTACCTTGCTTGATCTAATAGATCGACGCTTTGACCGTCAATGGAGAGTAGTAGTGCGCGCGAGCCGTTCACGTGTCCGGCCTCTATCGATATCCACACGAGCACCTCGCCGGAATCCTCATTGGATTGCTACTAGAAAAATCCGGTTGCTAGACCGGCCTTTTTTCTCTCTCTCTCTCTCTCTCTCTCTCTCTCTCTCTCTCTCTTTCTAAATCTCTCTCTAAGAAGTTCTCAGTTTATTTTGTAAATTAGAACTCTTCTAATTGTGATGAAAAGAGCCTAGTCAAGCCTCCCTTAACCGAGGGCTCTTCTCGGTTAAACGAGCCAGATTCTCCCCAAAACTCTGAAAACGTGAATATTATGTATTATGGGCTGTGTGTGACCCCATATATAGGTCTTAGACAACCTTAGGTCGGTTTTCCAAAAACTCGAAGGAAAAGAAAAGTTAAAAAAAGAAGAAGACATTTCGAATGAACTAAAATACTTGTACAAAAAGGTGATGGTTTTTACACAAAGTCTTGACAAATTTAACCCTAATTAATCATTTTTTTGTTTGTTTAATTCGAATATAATAAGTCTTTTCAGTATACTAATATTACATTATTATCTTTCTTTTCCTCATGCCTTTAATGTATTATCTATCGAATTATTTTTCGTTACCATACAATTATTATATTAACGATAGCCAAATCATATTACTTTTAAAAAAAATGCTACTTCTATATATTGAGACATGAGTACGTATAGTATACAGTGCACTTGTTTGTGTTTTGAAATGGACGACATGAAATGTGCAGTTGTTATCAGTTTAGATTGATGTTATGACATGAAAAGTCACTTGGGAATGGGCCTCCAATAATTTTGATGCAACTATTGTAGACGTGAAGCTTTGTATTATTATTTAAAAAAAAAAGTTAAACCCTAACCATACGGGTCCTGAGTCCTTACTCACCCGTTCTACGGAATGATTGGAGATATTAATCAGTTAATCTAGTGACTCAGAGTCATGAGTTTACTATTATACGAAAGAACCGAAAGAAGTCGCTCATTTACGGGGTTCGAACCTCCACACCTCAACTTAAGGTCCAGTTACCCTTTTAAAGAACTCAAACCCTTTACCACTAGAACATATCATGAAGACATGTTGTTAAGATATGTGTCTTGGAATAATATGATTGGTACATGTGGTAGTATAGGTGTCACTATAGCATTGGTACACCTATCAGGTTGTTACTTGTTTGTTAGATTGAGAATCTTATCCTTAGATCTATCTTGTATTAAATGATGTGAACAATTGCATTATCATTAATGAAAAGATTATTCTCTGAGCTTGTGTATTTCTAACTTGGTAGCAGAGCCATGACGGCCTCTCCCACCTCGGGCCAGCCTTCCTCCAGCGAGATCACTCCGCCATTACCTAACACTACAAGCTTAGTATCAACCATCAGCATTGGAACTATTCCAGTGCTAAGTTCAGCTCCAGTTACAACATCTCTTCCACCTCTTTCAGCCTTCTCCACCACCACTGTCACTTTTCCAACCACCGGAATAACTCTGCCTCAGTTCTCTACCTTTTCACCATTCCCTTACTCCACAGCTGTGAGCAGTCAACCCAGTTTCCCATCACCACCAAATTTGCTTCTGTCTCCAAACCTCAGTTTGCATCAAACGTGTCTCAAAGCATTACAGTGAAGCTAGATCGAAATAACTACTTGTTATGGAGGTACACTATTCTTCCTCTCATCCGAGGACATAAGTGGAGGATCATCTTTTGGAGTGAACGCTCCACCCATGTTTCTCAATTCAGGCCTGGGAATATCTCAACTTAAACCAGGCATTCGAAATCCAGCCTATGATGGGTAGCTGTGGATCAATTGCTGCTTGGATGGCTGTGTGGATCCATGACAGAACATGCACTTCAGGAGATTGTAGGTTGCAAAATGGGGGAGGTCAATACCGGATTACCTTACTTTAATGAAAACTTATTCTGATGGATTAGCTGCAGCAGGCTACCCCATCTCTAGTTCTGAACTGATACTTGCTACTTTGGGTGGATTATCTAGAGAATATGAATCTGCTATTGTCAACATAACATCTAGAGTACAGACCATGTCCTTGGCAGAAGTTCAAGCTCAACTCACCACACATGAAAGGCTTATTGCAAGGTTTAATCCACCTGGATCACTTGATCCCACTCAGCACACTGCTCTTATGGCACAAAACAGAGGCAGAGGATCCTACAACCAATCAAATTCACAGAGGGGCCGGGGATCAGGTGGTGGTAGAGGTGGAGGTGGTAGGAGCAATGCTCAGTCAAGTGGAAACTTTGGTTCTCCAAGACCTATCTGTTAGATTTGTGGAAAGAGTGGACACATAGCTATTGAGTGCTGGCACAGATTTAAAGAAAGCTATGTGCGTTGGCAGAATCAGAACCAACAGAACTCAAAACAAATGGTCTGATATCTAGCAGCCCACCTGAAATGTCCACTCGATTCTCGTTGGTATGCAGACGATGGGGCATCCAATCATGTAACTTCCGATCTTGGTAACTGTGCTTTGAGGTCGAGTATGAAGGTAATGATACTCTTGTGGTAGGAAATGGTAATCATATGCACATTGCTCACATTGGTCACACCACACTTCACCCTAATCCACACTTATCAAACATTCTACATGTACCAAAAATTCAGAAAAACTTACTTAGTGTCTCTAAATTGACTGCTGATAATCCTGTTCTCATTGAGTTTTCTGCTTCTAAATGTGTTGTTAAGGATCAAGCATCAAGGAAGGTGTTACTGGAAGGAACCGTGGAAAATGGCCTCTACAAGATTCAGCCATCAAAGCCATTAAACCCGATTCACATGCACTGTCATGTCTTAGAGCTCTCTTCAATCCAACAACATAGCTGCTTCTTTAGTTACCTCCAGTAGTCAGAATAATCAAGTCATTGTTTGGCATAGGAGACTAGGACATCCCTCTGTTAAGGTTTTGAATCAAGTTTTAAAAGAATGTAATGTGTCTGTTAATGAACAAATGCCCTTTTGTGATAACTCTCAGTATGGAAAATTTCATGCTACTCCCTTTCCTATTTCCCAAAATAGAGCTTCTTATGTTCTTGAACTGATTCACACAGATCTCTGGGGACCTTCCCCAGTCAGATCCACATCTGGTTACCTTTACTACATATATTTTATTGATGACCACAGCAGATTCACCTGGATATACCCTTTAAAATTGAAATCAGAAGCCTATAATACCTTTATTCTAATCAAGCAACTTGTGGAAAACCAGTTTAACACTAAAATCAAAACAAAGAGAGTCGATTGGGGGGGTGAGTGATGAGAGTCAACTTTACTATGCTCCGGTGCATGTTTTAACCCCAATTTATGACACTTTTGGCTTGTATTGGGTAGTTTTAGACCATTTACATGGCAAAACACATTGAGCAATCACTTTGAGGTGAACCATCACATTGATGGAAAACCTCGGCATTTTACGATGTTTTTTTTTTACCCTTTTCGAGCCCTATTTATCTTGTGGAATTATGCTTGGTATGTTGGTTGCTATGGAAATGCAGGAAATAGGTGATTTATGAGCCTGGAAGACAATGCATGAGACTTAGAGTGGCATAACCGAAGCCCGGGAATGGAAACAGATCAAAAATAGTTGATGTTTTCGCCTTACATTCACTTTATGTGCACTTTGAGCATTGTTGGAAGCATTTTATGGACTTTTGGTCTTCATGGAAGTTGTAGATAATTGAATAAGCTTTCCAACGCACTTTGAATCACTCAAATCGGAGCTCTACACGCGAAGATATGGCCAAATTACTGAAGGATGTCAATGCTGACAGGGCAATGCGCACGCATTCGGTCGAATGTACGCATTCCTGGAGCGTAATGTTCGGATTTTGGGAATTTTGAGCAATGCGTACGCATTCGATTGAATGTGTACGCATTTGGACGTTCTTGGGCACCTATATATACATTTTTGCACAGATTTTTCAGCATTGCTTCTTCCCCCAAGATCCCTAACTTGTAGATTAGGTCGACCCCTTCCCTTTTAGCCCCTTAAAACTCTTTCTTAGTTTAATTTCTCTTAGATTATACTTAATCTAGCTTAGATTCGTTCTTAAAACTCTTGGATTTTGGTGTCTCTTGGATATTCTTCTTCCCCAAAGTGACATGGGTGTTGTTGAAGCTTGAAAAAACATCATCTCCTTCTTATTTTGGTAACTAATCTAGTTTCTTTTCTTGTTTTATGGCTTTAATCTTCTCTTTGATTGTTATTTCATACTTTGTGATGAGTAGCTAACGATTTCATAGTCAAACCATGTGAAGATTGAAGAACTCACCCTCTAATTGATGAAATTGGGAACGGGTAGTGTTTAATTGTTGTTATATCGATGAATTCATGTCTTAAAACTTGTTCTTAATGCTTGAATTAGCCTTGTACACTTAGTTCATGAACTCACACACCACTTTTATAAATGTATGTTGCGAAGGGTGTGGGAAAAGGGTTTTAAGATCGTTACTTACAATTGTGAGTTGTTTAGATCAATTGGGTAACGAGGTTTGTCGGTGTAAATCGAGCGGCTCTAGTTCTTAATCTTGTTTCGGTCAGTTAAATCCTTAAAGGCGGACTGTTGAACCGGGCAAAGGGTACTAGGTTGTTGCATGGCGTCTAGTACTATCTTAGGAGTTTGCACCCATGAACGAGTCGATATAAGCATTAGGATAGTTGATTGGTAGTTTCCATTCCCAAATAATCGATTAGAGGGGCGAAAGCATTCAATTGGATCGTGGTTTGGCTATGTCTCTCTTCCTTCTTATCTCTCTCTTGTTTAAATATCATTGTAGTATAATTACCGTGAACAAACCTTGATTAGCCTAAACTAAGTATGAAAATGACTTTGGTACTCGATTGATTCCTCGTGGGATACGACCTTGCTCACCACTGTAGTACTTCCGACCCGGTACTCTGCCGGTTAAGGTTGGTCGTTACTATTTTGGTCATCAAGTTTTCTGGCGCCGTTGCCGGGGAATTAATCGATATCACATTAGTCTTTTGAAGACTTAGGCTTAGTTGTTTTTTTTTTCTTTCTTGATGTTGGATTTTTGTTGAAGGTCACACCACTTACTACGGTAGTGGTGGTGATTGGATACCGTGATTGTGTTCTTGTTTTTCCCTTGAATTGTAGTGTATGGATCCATATGGACATGAGGGCTCTCCTCTCTACTCATTTGGAGGCTTTAATTTCGGTGGTATGGATTTTGGATTCCAACCATATTATCAGTTCAACCCATACACATCACCATACAACAATGAGTGGAGGAGTCTTCCAAGTTCTCAGTTTCAACACACCAATGCCTATTTGCAATATGCACAACCTTCACAAATACCTCTTCCTCCACAAAAGAGCTCAACCGACATCCTCTTAGAGCAAATCAATGAGACTTTGCAAGAGCAAGGCCGGACTTTGCAAGAGCAAGGCCGTGTGATAAAAGAGCAAGGCCGAGCTTTGCAAGAGCAAGGTAGGGAGTTGAGGGATGTCAAAACGAATGCTACTACTCTTCAATCGGAATTAAAGAACTTGGAGGACCGGGTAGAGCAATTGATTGAGAAGAAAAAGGTTGAGATGAGTGCTAAAAATGATGAAATTTTATTTGCTCCACCGTCGAATCTTGAGGTAATCACCCCTCACGAATGTCATAAAGAAGGTACAAATAATGCTAGTGAATCATTTATTCCTTCTTCTTTGAACCTTATTGAAAAAGTTGTGGTGGTGGATCACATTGAATATGTTGATGTTGTGGTTGATCCAAAATGTTATTGCTTGGTGTTTGAAGCTTTGCTACTTGGCATATGCTCTCATTCGGGGAAGTTGAATTCATTGTGTTGCATGATAAATTTCTTGAACCAATCATGGTGGTGAGGATTGAGCCCCTTGTTTTTCTTGCTCTATTTTAAAGGTGTGCTCAATTCTTATGATGTGTGTAGGGAGACGCAACGGTTTGCTCTCCTTTGGTATAACTATCCTTAGTATTGTTGGGGGTAGAAAGTCGAACTAAGGACTTTAAATTTAGAATGTTTTAGGTAGATGTTTTTATTTTTGTTAAAAAAATAAAAAAGTGGATGAAAGTTTTTTTTTAATTGCCATGTTCTTGAGGCTTTCGAGCAAAAGATGTGCAATTTTTTTTCTTTCATTCCACTCGTGCTTCGTTGCTTTTTATTTTAGTTTCTTAATAAGTCAAGCCAATGACGTAAAACAAAGGCGCTCGGGGGAGGCAACCCACAATTTCTTTGTTTTTGCTTTAGTTTTTTGTGCTAGGAGTGGTCTAGGGTGATACTTTGGGGGATTTTGGTACCGTTTTTGAGTGGTTCTTCTTCGGTCTAATGTTGGTTCGTATCTTTTTGCATGGATATTGTTTTACTTGTTTGATTGTCTTTGCATCGCATGCGCCCCAAGTCGGCTCCCCTTTTGTTATCATATGATCGTGTATGTGACTTTGCGCTTTTTGATTATATCTCGATATCTGTTGCTTGCTTTTGGCACGGTGGCTGTTCCCCGTGCATGCGTTTTCTTGGTGTTTTTGTCCCATGGCTTTAGGTATTCGAGTGGAGCTTTCGTGGATGAGTCATGTACATGGTTTGCGCCTCTCTACCGGGTTAAGCTAAGCCTTCTTTCCTTTTATCATTCACACACTGAGGACAGTGTTGCATTTAGAGTGGGGGGTGGTATGCTTAGCTTTGATATGTGCTTCATTGTTTTTCTGGCCATTGTGTTGTATGCTTAGTGTTTGGTCACTTATTTAGCAAAATTTGAGCATTTTTTAAAATTTTCCAAAGTTTTGATGTTGCATTCGTATGTCGAGCCATCACATTGATAAGATAAACGGTTTAGTAAACGTTTAAATGCATGCTACTTCGCTTACTACCTTGCCTTGTGAATGGGACACTTATGCACGTATAGCTTCGATTTCATAAACCGCGTTAACTAGTGACCGATTATGGTAGACTTAGGCACAATTCGGCTACCTAGAACTCATATCATTAACTTCGAGACGAAATAGAAAGGCCGACCTTGGTAGAGTTTGGGATGACAGTTATGGCGTTTCTTTGACCTAACTAGAGCCAAATAGCCATCCCATGACATATTCCACAGTAACCCCTCTAAGCCTTGGTAGGATGGGTAGACCCCCATCCGACACTTAGCCATTCGTATTTAGCCCGTAATTTCCCAACCCCGAGCCTTATTTGTGGTCTACATTCCCTTGAACACCCTACGAGTTAAGTTTAATCCTTTCATTTTTATCACACTTGCTTAGGCAAGTGTGGGGTGGTAGAGTGGTGTGTATATTGAGAGGAGTTGGTGTTTTTACGAGCTATTTCATGATATTGGAGGGTAGGAGCTCGATTCATTTTATGTGTATGTGATGGCCATTGACTCAAACCTAATAAAAATTCAAGTTCAAATTCAGATTCAAATTCAAAAAAAAAAAAAAAAGAAGAAGATTTATGAATAAGTGAATAAAGGTTGAGTCAAAGCAAGCCAAGTGTTTTTGGACTCTTGTATTCATTTGTATATGATGTTGGTGTTTGGGATGAGTCCTTAATGTGAAAACATGATTCTTATACATTTTTGCCTTATTACACTTGAGACATAGTGCGATATGGCATTTTATTTCCTGGATCATGTTTCTAGTTTCTTATTGTTACACCTTATGATTGAGCTTGCTCGTGTTTATATCTTTGTTGTATATTCCCCAGAAATTCCCTTCGGTTAGCCCCGTCCCCAGCCTAACATTACAACCTTTCAAGTCCTACTCGACCTTGCTTAGCCTCGGTTTGGCCCCGATTAGTGGAGATGCTTATGAAGTATGAGCCTATGGAGTAGTCGTATTAACCGAGCGTCCATAATCCAAACCGGTAAAACCGTGGTAAATATAGGAGAAGCTATTCACACACACACATCCCGTTTGCTTGATAAGGTACGGTTAAGTTGCATGTATTTACTCATTTATTTGTCGGTTATCTTTGATATGCGATTGGTTTGACTTCACGCGTGTAACGTTGACTCTTTGGTTTCTTTTAAACGCTCATTTTGCTCGAGGCGAGCAAACGCTAAGTTGGGGTGGTTGATGAGAGTCAACTTTACTATGCTCCGGTGCATGTTTTAACCCCCATTTATGACACTTTTGGCTTGTATTGGGTAGTTTTAGACCATTTACATGGCAAAACACATTGAGCAATCACTTTGAGGTGAACCATCACATTGATGGAAAACCTCGGCATTTTACGATGTTTTTTTTTACCCTTTTCGAGCCCTATTTATCTTGTGGAATTATGCTTGGTATGTTGGTTGCTATGGAAATGCAGGAAATAGGTGATTTATGAGCCCGGAAGACAAGGCATGAGACTTAGAGTGGCATAACCGAAGCCCGGGAATGGAAACGGATCAAAAATAGTTGATGTTTTCACCTTACATTCACTTTATCTGAACTTTGAGCATTTTTGGAGGCATTCTATGGACTTTTGGTCTTCATGGAAGTTTTAGATAATTGAATGAGTTTTCCAACGCACTTTGAATCACTCAAATCGGAGCTCTACACCCGAAGATATGGCCAAATTACTGAAGGATGTCAATGCTGACAGGGCAATGCGCACGCATTCGATCCGAATGTGTACGCATTCCTGGAGCGTAATGTTCGGATTTTGGGAATTTTGAGCAATGCGTGACGCATTCGATTTCGAATGCGTACGCATTCGGACGTTCTTGGGCACATATATATACATTTTTGTACAGATTTTTCAGCATTGCTTCTTCCCCCAAGATCCCTAACTTGTAGATTAGGTCGACCCCTTCCCTTTTAGCCCCTTAAAACTCTTTCTTAGTTTAATTTCTCTTAGATTATACTTAATCTAGCTTATATTCGTTCTTAAAACTCTTGGATTTTGGTGTCTCTTGGATATTCTTCTTCCCCAAAGTGACATGGGTGTTGTTGAAGCTTGAAGAAACATCATCTCCTTCTTATTTTGGTAACTAATCTAGTTTCTTTTCTTGTTTTATGGCTTTAATCTTCTCTTTGATTGTTATTTCATACTTTGTGATGAGTAGCTAACCATTTCATAGTCAAACCATGTGAAGATTGAAGAACTCACCCTCTAATTGATGAAATTGGGAACGGGTAGTGTTTAATTGTTGTTATATCGATGAATTCATGTCTTAAAACTTGTTCTTAATGCTTGAATTAGCTTGTACACCTAGTTCATGAACTCACACACCACTTTTATAAATGTATGTTGCGAAGGGGTGTGGGAAAAGGGGTTTTAAGATCGTTACTTACAATTGACTGAGTTGTTTAGATCAATTGGGTAACGAGGTTTGTCGGTGTAAATCGAGCGGCTCTAGTTCTTAATCTTGTTTCGGTCAGTTAAATTCTTAAAGGCGGACTATTGAACCGGGCAAAGGGTACTAGGTTGTTGCATGGCGTCTAGTACTATCTTAGGAGTTTGCACCCATAAACGAGTCGATGTAAGCATTAGGATAGTTGATTGGTAGTTTCCATTCCCAAATAATCGATTAGAGGGGTGAAATCATTCAATTGGATCGTGGTTTGGCTATGTCTCTCTTCCTTCTTATCTCTTTCTCGTTTAAATATCATTGTAGTATAATTACCGTGAACAAACCTTGATTAGCCTAAACTAAGTATGAAAATGACTTTGGTACTCGATTGATTCCTCGTGGGATACGACCTTGCTCACCACTGTAGTACTTCCGACCCGGTACTCTGCCGGTTAAGGTTGGTCGTTACTATTTTGGTCATTAGTGAGTATATAAACCTAGCTCCTCTTTTGGCTCAATCTGGAATTCACTTCAGACACCCTTGTCCCCATATCCATGCCCAAAATGGTAGATCAGAAAGAAAACACTGGCATATAGTGGAAATAGGCCTTACCCTTCTAGCTCAAGCAGGCCTCCCACAGAGCTACTGGTGGGATAGCTTCCTGCATGCTGTCAGTTTGATTAACATCCTTCCTACACCCCTCCTTAACAACCACTCACCATACCATATCCTCTACCATAAAAAGCCTAGCTTCAACCTTCTCAAAAATTTTGGCTGCTCCTGCTTTCCATATCTCAGACCTTACCATGGCCATAAAGTGCAATACCATACCCAAAAGTGTTTGTATTTAGGTCTTAGTCCCCTTCACAAGGGACACAAGTGTCTGGATCCCACTGGGAGGGTGTACATATGCAGAGATGTCACCTTCAATGAGCTAGAATTTCCCTACCTGTGTTGCACCCTACATCCCAGCAACAACACACATCTCATCATCCCCGCCACCACCCACCTATTGCCCGCCACTATACCACGGGTTCCAGTAACACACTGCTCTGCACTGCCGGCCGCCGATCTCATGTGTCTAGGTATGCATTCTTTCCCTACCTCCAGCCCTACTATTAATCATAGTGATCACATTCACACCCACAGCATTGCACCATCCACCCCTAACTCTATAAATAGTTTTAGTTCCTCATTCACACCACTCAGTTATGTGCTATCCTCTAGTCCTACACCACCATTCATACACTCTCCTAGTCCTGTACCCTCCCCTAGTCCTATTCCCTTTCCTAGTCCTGAGCAAGCACCTAGCCCCCAAGGTGCTCCTCCTGTACCTCATACTTATGGTATGCAAACCAGGTCAAAGAGTGGAGTCTATAAACCTAAACACCTCTTTACCCTTGTGTCTGAGCAATGTGCACCTGGTTCCACTTCTGAACCATCATCTATGCCAGAAGCTTTGTCTCACCCTCACTGGCAGAAAGCCATGCAGGAGGAATATGATGCCCTTATGCAAAATCAGACATGGGATCTAGTGCCTCCCTCTTCCACACACAGTCTTGTTGGGAACAAGTGGATATTCAAAGTCAAACATAAACCAAATGGCTCAATTCTAAAATACAAGGCCAGACTTGTAGCTAAGGGATATTCACAACAAGAGGGGGTGGATTACACAGAAACCTTTAGCCCTGTGGCTAAATCAGGCACCATTAGGGTGTTTCTGTCTGTTGCTGTGTCAAATCATTGGCCTATTAAACAAGTGGACATTAATAATGCTTTCCTAAATGGAAGACTTCTAGACTGTGTGTATATGCATCAGCCTACAGGGTTTGTTAGCAAGACCAAACCAGATTATGTATGCAAGTTAAACAAAGCCTTATATGGGTTGAAACAGGCACCTAGGGCCTGGTTTGATGAACTCAGAACACAACTGCTAGCATGGGGCTTTAGACAGGCTGTGTCAGCCACTTCTCTGTTCATTCTAAAAGAAGGGACTGTTATTTTGTATATTCTGATATATGTGGATGACTTTCTTATCACAAGTAACTCAGAAAGGTATATACAAAAGTTTGTTACTCTTTTGAACTCCAGGTTTCCTCTTAAAGATCTAAGGGAGGTGAGCCAATTTTTGGGGATGCAGGCATTCAGAGACTCAACTGGTCTGTTCGTAAGCCAGAAAGTGTATGCACAACAACTACTGACAAAGTTGGGAATGAACAATCAAACCAGATTCTAACACCAATGGTAAGCTGGTAAGACTTTTGAGCCTCGATGAAGGTACTCTATGGCAAATCCCACCTTGTATAGAAGCATTATTGGTGCATCGCAAAGATATGACATTTACCAGGCTAGACATTGCTTATGTGGTGAATTCTCTCATCGGTTTATGCATGACCAGAGACACTTATTGGCAAGCACTTAAGAGGTTGTTGAGGTACATAAAGAGGACATTGGGATACCGCCTACATTTCAAAGCGGAGGAGGATCGAATATCATGGATATTCGGGATGCAGTTGGGGTGTTGCCCTTTATGACAGAAATCTGTGGCGTGTCACCGATCTATCTGGAATCATCTTTGGCTACATGGCACTCAAAGAAGCAACAAGTTGTCTCTAGGTCAAGTACATAATTAGAGTATAGAAGCTTGGCACATGCTACTGCAGACATTACTTGGTTGAAGTCTTTGTTGTCGAGCTTGGAATCGAGTCACTAAGAAACCCGTGATCCACTCGTGACAATACAAAGGCGAGTCCTTAGCTCAAAATCCAATTGCACCACTCAAAAACTAAGCATATTGAGATTGATGTACACTATGTGAGGAATCAAGTTCTAGAAGGAAAACTAGTTGTGAAGCACATCTCTACTCTTGAACAACTCTCTTGACATTTTTACAAAGGCATTATCCTGAGTCAAGTTCTTGCCATTCAGAGACAAATCGAATGTTGAAGTCTTACCACACTCGGTTTGAGAGGGGTGTTAAGATATGTGTCTTGGAATAATATGATTGGTACATGTGGTAGTATATGTGTCACTATAGCATTGGTACACCTAGCAGGTTGTTACTGATGACGGTCAAAATATACCCGTAAAAGTCATCAACATTATCCTTAAATCGAGCCTAATAATATATATTTTATGTTAAATCATATGGTTATATTTATTATTTAATGTATTGTGATTTATAAAATATAATTTGGTATTTATCCATTTTTATTATTTAAATATGATTTATTTCGGGATAATTATTTATTTTGTAGATTGAGATAATTTTTGGAGGATAATTATAAATGGAAGAATTAAACTACAAGATAAATCCAAGCAAATACGGATGCATTGAAGATAAAGATCGGATAAGCACGGAAAAGAGGAGTAAGGCAAGACAAAAGCCAGCAAGCCAACCCAAAGAGAGTTGACGCCGACTTTGGGACGCATGCAAGAAGGGAGGCGCATTTTCTTGCCCCTATCCAAAGATCGGCCGGGAATTATCCTAATGTGTTTTCAAACTCCTTTTGGATTTAGGAAAACTATTTCAGATTTGTTTAGGTTTATCCAATGTAAATTTCTCCCCTATATATTTAGACATACACACGCCACATGCACACACCACATTACACACAATTCATGATAAAATCTTCAGTTTTACTTGGAGCAGTTTTTTACAAGTTCTTCAATTATGTAAGTTCTTGTATTTATTTTCTCTTAGTTCTTTTAATTAATTTTCCCCAATTATTATTTATCGTTTGAGATTGTTATTTCTTAGTTAAATGATGTAGATCTAGGATTGTGACGTGAGGTAGTGGGGACTCCTCGTCTATAAGGATCCACACGCCCACGTCTATGTTTTGTGATCTATGTATGATTTTATTTCGATTAATAATCGTGTTTCTAGTAGGTATATATAATTACTTTATGAGCTTCTATTTTATCCGATAAGTATAGAGAAACGCCAAGATTTAGGTTTTCGCCGAGTCAATCTAGCCACGTCTTTATGGTGTGATTGTCCAATTAGAATTTCTTATCTTAGTAGGTATGGCTACGGCTACGTTGCTCGTCTGTTTAAATTAAAACGTGTAGTGAGGAAATACCAATATAGTGCTCCTAGGTCGACTCATGAATTGATCTTTCGGGACTTTCAGCGAGATCTAGATCTCAGGTCAGATTAGGAATTCATGCGCGCACCTGATTATACGTAAATCGTAGATGATTGAGGTCAAGTTAAATTATTAACTCGATGCCTAACTAACACACTAGCTAGAGAACTAGGTTCAATTGTAGTATAACTAGATAGAGTCGAGGTCGATCCCACAGAGACTTGGCACAAACAAAACACAACTTTATTCTATCAGAACTAAATCGCATGGGCGGTCTACGACCAACTAAACGCAGTAAATAAAATAGTGACAACCACAAGACAAATAATACCACAAAGACAAACTAACAACTACTAAACAAGAACAAAATTATTAATACTATCTTAACAAAGAATATTAAGAATATTGATTACGCTAGTAGCTAATGACTCCCCCATGTGAACTAGATTGACAACGAGACAAAACAAACGTTAAAGATTAATTATTATGACTACGGGAGTCATCCCCTAAGGTAGATTTAGCTCCAATTAGGCCATCTAAATCATTGTGCCTCCATTACGTGACTTCGCCTTTTAAGTGCCTCCATCTCATATAACTTCCGACACAGTTATGAAACTAGGGATGCCGGTATAAACCGTAACCTCATCTAAGCAACATTCCTAGGGTAAGGCGTACTTCTTAGATGCCGATTCAATCTATATCCTAAGTAACAATCACTTTTTAGGTTTCATGTTAAATTATGATGACAAATAATTAAGTTGATCGGAGTTTAATTACTCGTTTTAATTCCAAATCGAGAGAATCGACGTAGTCGGCCGGTCATAATTATGCCCTAAACTTCACCACACTCGGTCGACCGAATGACATGTCTCGGTCGACCGAGTGACATGTCTCGGTGACCGAGTGAAGGTCTCATGTAGGTACACGTTATGACTACTTCTTAACGCTTCTAATCTAAACACATGGGTTCGTAATTAGTCTACATCGCAGAATCAATACAAGAAAACTACTCCATAATAAAATAAATCGATCTACGAATAAAGATTGCATAATTGAAAAGTCATACCCTCGAAATGAGAGTGACTCCCACTCTTTAATGCGCTCCCTAACCGGAGAATCCGATGAATCCACAGTGAACAAACATAAAGAAAAGAAAACTAAAACTAAAAACTCAAATTGTATAAATTGTCTTGTGTTGTAATGGTGTGTTTTCTCAATTTCAGTAGTCACGCTTATATAGAGGATTCTGTCGACATAGGATGGATCTAGAAGATATGCACGCGTTTTTAGGTCTGAGCAGCTTCGGGTGACCGAACCACCTGCCTCGGTCGACCGAATGAAGTGGCTCGGTCGACCGAGCCTCCCTTTTTGCACATGTTAATTGCGTTTCTTGTCTAACTTGTTCCCCACTGCATTCTTTCGTGATGATATGATTTCTATAACTTATCCCTTGATTAATGCTCCGATTTTCTTCTTTATTATCTTGAGATTTCGAATTGAATGATATTTATCCTCCCGATTATCATGATCTGCAAAATCAGCATTTATCGCACAATAAATTGGTCTTTAATAATAAAAACAGCTAAATACCATAAATCATATTAATAATCACTTAACATTAAATAATAAATATTAACAAGTGATTTAATATGAAATATATATAATTAACTCCGATTTAAGGTTAGCATTGATGACATAAATAGGTATATTTTAACCGTCATCAAAATGCCCCCCACTTAAACTTTGCTTCGTCCCGAACAAAGCATCAATAAGTCATTCCCCAAGACAACATTTCCTTGGTCATCTTATACTTACACAAGAAACTCGAGTCAACTCATACCAGCCATGCTCATAAAATAAACATTATTCACTACTCGCTATGAATCGAAGTGATTGTGTGCATGTGCATTGGTTTTATATAAATTTAGCAAGATTAGAGTTTATGCAGACTTCATATCAAAATTTACCAACATCAGCATTCATACTTCTTATGCCTCGCAATGGTTAAAGCACTAGAACAATAAGCAAGAGCGTATCTATAGGGATTTTGGACTTGGAGACCGAGTACTACTCAAAGCCTCTAAAAACTTGAACTTTTCCAATTTTTTCATATTTTTCAAATACTGCCAATCTCAAGGAAGAAAACTCTTTTCTCTTTTATGAGTATCCTCCCTATCTTAGATCATGCATAGTATCGAATATTACCACAAGCGCGGGGCTACTTTGGTAATGTTACTACAAGCCCAGTGTTTTAACGCATTGTCAAAACACAGGTACGTCTCAAGCTCATTACTCCGCTTTGATGGCTAGAAGATCAGAATACATCAGTCGATAAATAACGACACTAGGTAAGCATAACCACTCATCTATGCAATGTACACATACCTCATTCAATTAGCATAATTCATACGGTACTAAGCGATCCACATGTGGAGTAGTTGAACAATGCCTGACTACTTGCAATTGTTGGCATGAATATCCTTAAGTTTACTAACAATTTATCGCAAAAGTATAATATGACCACGTACTTACGCAACTTGGTTTCTTTCCTATTAATTCTAAGTATAAGAACTTCACAAGTTTAAGGGTACGAGTTAAACAACTTGGCATTTATCCATAAAAATTTTAAAATTCGGCTCAATATTCCGTTGCCCTTTACATTTTTAACATATAACTAAGCTAAGTCCCTTGCCCCCCACTTAAACATGGCATTGTCCTCAATGACAAAAATAAATGAGAGTTCAAGAATAAAGACTTAGCTCAGGAAACGGCTCCCAAGTAAAGGAACAATATCGGAGTAAACATCAGCACGTCGTGGAGAGACAGACACATCCTGTATAAGCAAACAAGCTCCACGAAATCGTCAATACCATGTCTATGAAAGTTATAAAATAATGTGGCAGTAATTAGATATAGATATCTAAAAACAGTTTAAGCCACTTTACTTTATACTGCCATGGACAATACCAAAAGGGATTTAAACCTAAATGAAAACTCACATGACGGCTATCAAGGAAAAAACCTCGTTTATTCCGAACTTAGACTCGGAACATGGCGAGTGATTGCGGTCAAGTTAAATTACTAACTCGATGCCTAAATAACCACTAGCAAGTGAACTAGGTTCAATCGCAGTATAGCTAGATAGAGTCGAGGTCGATCCCACAGAGAATCAATTTGTGGATCCTAACTTAAATAGTCAACCAGTTATTTCGTTTGACAAATACGGTCTATGACCAACATAAAGTACGAGAAAAGAAAGACACACTCAAACATATAAATAACACATAAACAAATAACGTAATCAACTTCCCCAATTATAACCGTGATCCTCTGGATCTAGACAATTTATATAATAGCAAGACTTATCAACTATTAATCCGTCCATATTCATTTATAGTGGCTACGGAGTCATCCTCTTTTACTTGACTTAGCACCGGTTAGGTCACTAGATCACTTTGTGATGTTGTTACGTGACTTCGCCTTTTGGTGCCTCCATCTCATATAACTCACACGCTTATGACTCTAAGGATGCCGATATTAACCGTACACCTCGCCCAGGCAACATTCCTTTGATTAGGCGTATTTCCTGAGACGATCACTCAAACTCTCGCCCAACTAACAATTACCGAATTATAGTCTCATGCTAGTTTACGATCTACATTATAAGAAGGTGCGCGCAATTCCTAATATAACCCTACCTAGATACTTATTTGAAAGTCCGAAGATCAATTCATGAGCCTACCTAAGAGTTTTATACCGGTATTTCCTTTTTACACGTTTTAATTAAATCAAGTGAGTGACGTAGCCATAGCCATACCTACTGAGATAACAGATTCAATTAAGCTAACCTAATCATAAAGACGTGACTGATTAACGGATGAAAACAGGCTTGACAACTCTCGGTCGACCGAATAGGTGCTCTCGGTCGACCGAGTGACACCTCTCGGTCACCCGAGAGTCTGACTCCCCAGATTTACATCCCCGAACATATTTCTCAGCGTTTCATATACGAATCGAATTATACAAATGAATCATCGGGACATCATATAGACTAATCTAAATACACGTAAATTAAAACACACAGATTCATCCGTAGATGTTAGGTAGAGGGACGTAGGGTTTGGGATCCTTATAGACAAGGTATCACCATTGCCACTAACGTCATATCCTAGATCTACATCATCTAGATATGAATACCTACTGGACAATCAAAGCATAATTGGGAAATTGATTACTTAAAAGAAAACAAGAAGATAAACTAGGGCTTACATGTTTGCAACCCTAGCCGCAAGCCTAAGAATCCTTATTAGCTTATTTGTAAATATGAAATAGTATTGGTGAATGCATAATAAAAAATACAAAAGACTTGTGTTTATATAGAGCCTCAGCCGTCATAGAAAACCGACTTAAAATACCGACACTCTGAACCCTAGCCGACTCAAATAATGTGCCGAACTTCTTCTGGACTGTAGGCCCACTCGGTCGACCGAATGCATGGGCTCGGTCGACCGAGCCTTACATGCTCCTGGGCTCTTTCCTCTTTTCTGTCTTGGGCCTTCGAACTTGTCTCGTGATCCATCAAAGCTTTTCGAAGTCCATCCTTGTGCTCCCAAATGAGTTACTACAAATATCACATAAAATACAAATCTGTAATATCAAATAATATAATAAAACCTCTTAATACATAATAATGAATCGTAACTCTCGACATATGTAAATTAAGCGTATTACGACTTATTATTACTCTATTATAGCTCCTTTAAACTAGAATCGGGGATAAAGGTCATAGAATAACGGGCACAAAATGACCGTTATCAACTACCCCACTTAGCCTTTGATCGTCCCGATCAAAATATCAACAAGTTATTCCCATGAACTACTTTCCGGTGGTCACGAAGATCTCGACACAAGAAACTCGAATCAACTCATATCCTCTATGCTCATCGATTTATCCATTATCCACTATTCATCATGAATCGATGTGTTGTGTGCATGTGCATTGAGTTTTAAACATTCGTAGCAAGATTAGAGCTTATGCGAACTTCGTAGTCTTAACCTACCAACTTCGTGATTCCCACTTTTTAAGCCTTTTAATTTTTCAAGCACCGGAATAATAAGCAAGAGCGTATCTATAGGGTTTTGGACTTGGAGACCGAGTACTACTCAAAGCCTCTTAAAGAGTTGAATATTCTTTTCATATCTTCATATTTTTGAGATACTATCAATCTCAAGAAGGACAACTTTCTAGAGCATCCTCTATCTTAGATCAAATATTAGCATCGAATATTACCACAGCGCGGCTACTTTGGTAATTTACTACAAGCCCAGTGTTTTAACATTGTCAAAACACAGTACGTCTCAAGCTTATTACTCGCCTTTTGTGGCTAGAAGTTTTAGGAACACATCCGACGATAAATTTGACACTAGGTAAGCATAATCAATCATCTATGCAATGTACACATTATAATTTTACCTTTTATAACAAGCGTAGTACATCTCGCTTCAATTATTGAATAAGTGAATAATAAACAACTACTTGCAACGGACAATATGAATATCATTAAGTTTACTAATCAAGAAATCGCAGGAGTATAAAGTGATCACGTACTCATAAGTTATGGTTTACTTCTTATTAGATATAATTATCAGGACTTCACAAAAGTAAATGTGATTCTAAATTTAAGAGTTTTAATATTATATTATTTTTTTCATTTTATTGATTATTTGATATATGGAATTACTCATTTGAGCTAAGTGACTTGTACCCCACTTAAACCATGCATTGTCCCCAATGTATAAAACCGAAATAATACGTTCGAGAAAAAGGAACTTAGCTGGATAAGCGTGGAAGTTTGAACAAGTCATAGGACTTCGCGTGATTCGGCAGCATGCATTGGCTCCATAGCGAGGCGGAAAAAATAATCAACGCAACACATATCTTAAACAAAGCTCGCAACTCGTTCGTGATTAGTCCAAACCGTAATAATCAAAAAAATGGGACCGTAAAAGGTATAACAATTTCCTTAAACATTTTTAAGTCCATTAATTAATGATCACATTTCAATACATTTCAACAAGTCCAAAACATTACATAAGTTCGAATTTAGGAAACAGAGAAACTTGCTCTATATAACACGACATACTAGTTGAAATGAATCAAAATAAAAACTCGTTAACTATAGGAAATGCCAACACTCAAATTAAAATACTTAATCCCATCCTGGATTGAATGGTGCTAGTTGCAAATTGATCGGGTTGGCTTCACAAGATCATCCTCGGGTTCCCTTTGATCGTGGCCGTGAGAACGGGCGGTGGGGACAGAACTCAAAGATAGGATAGGCATTGGTTCCACATAGGAATCGCCGCCTAACACCGGGCACTCAGCTCCCTCACAGAATGTAGTGATTAGTGAACCAAAAGGCAAGGTATGCCGAGGCTTGAGAGCATCGTCTGTCATCTCCTTGCGTATCAATGCCCCCACATTCACAGGCCATCCCATGTACAACCAATAGATCAAAGTGGCATGAGTATAGTAAACCGTAGATACATGCTTAGCCGGGAAGATATTAGAACGGATAAGCCGATTAAGGCACTTATCCTCCCATCTCCTAAAGTCTGTTTCCGCAAATGTGCGGGCAACCTCCCCTATAGTCCATTCTATTCCTAGATAGGCTCCAACTTCCTCCAACCAAGCATCGGACCCATCAAACGTCGCCATATACTCTGGCCCGTCCTCCGAGATATCCAACCCAAAATACTCATTAATCGTGCCCGGAGAAATAATAATTGGTCGTCCACGAATAATAACGACATTGGTGTCGGGGTGTATACGCAAATAAGCATAAAATTCTCTTACCCAATTGGCGTTGACCCGCCCGAAGTGCGACGACATCACGCCATTGATAACTTTCCACCAACTCCAAAAGCTCATCCCCACAATTGTCCAAATCCAGACCCCGAGCTCGATGTACGGGGGCATTAACGAAATGATTAGCAAACGAAGAATATACCTCCCGACTCGCGAATTGTGGGACCCCGTTGATCATTGGAATATTGCCTTCCACAGCCACAAACTGAGCGGCTCTGCTTCTTCTTGGCGGCATCCTTACAGAATCTTGGCAAAGAAGAGGACGGCGGCGGCAGGGGTATTCTCGGTCGACCGAGAGTAAGTACTCGGTTGACCGAGTGATGAAACGGCTGAAACGGTGGATTTCCGGCTCAAGATCTTGTCCCAGTGGATTTGAATTTGGTTGATTCAAGCAAAGTCCTTCGACAGAATTTCAAAGGTGAGGAAAAAATGGTTAATTGGATGAAGATTTTGGAACACTTCCATTTGATTTCTACTAGGGTGTGGGGAAAAAAGAGAGATGGAGAAGTGGGATGAAGGAATTGGGGAAAAGGATGAGGAAAATGAAAGAGAGAATGGTGGGTTAAATAGAAAAATGGAGTTTGAAGAAATGGAATGTGATTGGTGTAGAAAAGTTGTTGGGGATTGAGGAGGTGGAAAGGTGGAATTTGAAAATTTGAATTAGGATAATAAAGAGGTTGGGAAGAGAAAAAGGTGAATGGTTGGGAAGAGGAAAGGTGAGTGGGGATGTGTAGAAATTAATGGTGTTGACCATTTTAATAAATTTGACACATACCGTAAAATAACTACAATATATAATGATGCTAAAATTTATTATTTCACTCTTGCAATTCCTACCATAAAATTTTTTTCTCTAACCAATAAGTCGCCTCAAGCACAAAAGCAACCTCATTCTTATCATGAATAAAATCGGTCTAAGCATTTATAAAATAACGCATTATCATTTCCTTAATCAACAATTTTTTACAAAGATTCAATTTCAGTCGCTTCACTTCACATGAAAATGATTGAAAAAAAAATTTATTTTGCACATCCTTAACTCAACAAATAGTCGGAACATGGCAAAATAGAAAAAAAAAACTTCTCATCGTTTCATGCTACTTTTATTTAGAAAAAGAAAAATAAAAATAGAGATAAAAATAATGAAGGGTAGAATTAGTTCTACAGTTTAAGTCGGTAGCTCGACTTCCCAAAATATCACTCTTTAAGAATTGTTCTTGACTTGCCAGGTCTTCACCCGACTAACCTTCACCGAAAACGTCTTGCCATTCCTTTGCACGAGTGCCTTTCCGTGGGATGTACGTCGATTTAAAAGACAATCAAATTGTCCATCTAAGCAGGCACCGACTTGCGGGATCGTTTGATTTCGATGAGCTTTCTTGATTTGAACTCTACGAGTTCGCGCTTAACTCTCCTCCTCCTATCCTTAGGTTTCGAAAACGAGGCTTCAGCATCATCCTTATTAACTACAGGTGCAGGCTGAACAGCTCTATCTCGGCTTAGGATTGTAAGGACCTCTTTCTCATCTCGATCGTCAACAATGTCATCATCACACTCCTCCGAACTTGGAATCACATCCGGTTTAGAACCAACGACTCTATAATGTTCAAACTTACCGAATAGGAACTCAGGGTTCTTTATCCCAAAAGTCTCGTAACCTTTAGCATCAAACAATGTGATCTCATGCCTAGTCATACGAATAAGAGCTCACAGAGGTATTAATAAAGGGCCTACCCAAGATAATTGGGCTATACGGATGCTCTCATGTGTGTCATTACGACCAAATCTATCTTAAACCGAAGTTGTCCGATACCAATGATCATGTTATTCATTTGTCCAGCACATGATGGTTCTAGTACTATCCATGAATCTCACTTTTAGCGGGGTGTTTGTGGGAGTCGAGAATCATATTCCTATCGCAAAGGCTTTTAGGGAAAATGTTTAAGCTCGATCCGAGTCAATTAAAGCCAATCCCAAGTGTGCTTGTTCTAGGGTAACATCTACAAGGAATGCCCTGGGGTCATCTAACTTTGGCATTAACCGAGATTCATCTTCAACATATTTTGCCTCCTTAGCACAACGGTGACTATAGGTCGTTCCATATCTACGCTACTCTCGAACGGACTCTATCTCCGACATGTAATCCATATAATCAATATACGAACCTCGAATCGAATCCGAATCCGAAGAAATCACTTGGATTTAAAGCGCACATACCTCTTTTACATACGCTTCACTTGCTGCTTCCCTTGACTTCACGGCTTACGAATTCGTTCTTTCATTTTTGCTATTTTCTCCTTGACTTTTGCGTCATCGGCTTCATTGGTGTTGTCTTGGTTCAGTAAAGCGTTAACATCCTCTTCCTTAACCTTGGAAAATTGTTTTGATGACATATTGTTGATCACGAACAATCTTACGAGTGATTTAGTTCTAATTATCTCGCAACATGAGAAAAACAACAAACGGTCAATAAACTAACAGCGAAGACGATTGCTCATACATCTGCCTAGGCTTACAACCTACTAACGGGAAAAAACAGAAACGAAGGGAAAACAATGCCGTCGGATAATATAGAACAATGAAAGGGCTCGGTCGACCGAGAAGCATTGTTCGGTCGACCGAACATACAGAACATATATATATATATTTTTTTATTTTTATTTATTTTACTCACTTGTAAAAGAAAACAGAAACAAAAAACGAAATAAACAAGTAGATCATTTAAGCAGTTGGACCATTGATTCCCCGGCAACGGCGCCAAAAACTTGATTGCGGTCAAGTTAAATTACTAACTCGATGCCTAAATAACCACTAGCAAGTGAACTAGGTTCAATCGCAGTATAGCTAGATAGAGTCGAGGTCGATCCCACAGAGAATCAATTTGTGGATCCTAACTTAAATAGTCAACCAGTTATTTCGTTTGACAAATACGGTCTATGACCAACATAAAGTACGAGAAAAGAAAGACACACTCAAACATATAAATAACACATAAACAAATAACGTAATCAACTTCCCCAATTATAACCGTGATCCTCTGGATCTAGACAATTTATATAATAGCAAGACTTATCAACTATTAATCCGTCCATATTCATTTATAGTGGCTACGGGAGTCATCCTCTTTTACTTGACTTAGCACCGGTTAGGTCACTAGATCAGCTTTGTGATGTTGTTACGTGACTTCGCCTTTTGGTGCCTCCATCTCATATAACTCACACGCTTATGACTCTAAGGATGCCGATATTAACCCGTACACCTCGTCCAGGCAACATTCCTTTGATTAGGCGTGCTTCTGAGCGATCACTCAAACTCTCGCCCAACTAACAATTACCGAATTATAGTCTCATGCTAGTTTACGATCTACATTATAAGAAGTGCGGCGCAATTCCTAATATAACCCTACCTAGATAACATTTGAAAGTCCGAAGATCAATTCATGAGCCTACCTAAGAGTTTTATACGGTATTTCCTTTTTTACACGCGTTTTAATTAAATCAAGTGACGAGCGTAGCCATAGCCATACCTAATGAGATAACAGATTCAATTAAGCTAACCTAATCATAAAGGCGTGGTCGATTAACGGATGAAAGCAAAGCTTGACAACTCTCGGTCGACCGAATAGGTGCTCTCGGTCGATCGAGTGACACCTCTCGGTCACCCGAGAGAGTCCGACTCCAGATTTACATCCCGAACATATTTCTCGGCGTTTCATATACGAATCGAATTATCAAATGAATCATCAGGACATCATATAGACTAATCTAAATACACGTAAATTAAACACACAGATTCATCCGTAGATGTTAGGTAGAGGACGTAGGGTTTGGGATCCTTATAGACAAGGTATCACCATTGCCCTAACGTCATATCCTAGATCTACATCATCTAGATATGAATACCTACTCTGGACAATCAAAGCATAATTGGGAAATTGATTACTTAAAAGAAAACAAGAAGATAAACTAGGGCTTACATGTTTGCAACCCTAGCCGCAAGCCTAAGAATCCTTATTAGCTTATTTGTAAATATGAAATAGTATTGGTGAATGCATAATAAAAATACAAAAGACTTGTGTTTATATAGAGCCTCGGCCGTCATAGAAAACCGACTTAAAATACCGACACTCAACCCTAGCCGACTCAAATAATGTGCCGAACTTCTTTCGGATCAGTAGCCCACTCGGTCGACCGAATGCATGGGCTCGGTCGACCGAGCCTTACATGCTCTCGGCTCTTTCCTCTTTTACATCTTGGGCCTTCGAACATGCGTGATCCATCAAAGCTTTTCGAAGTCCATCCTTGTGCTCCCAAATGAGTTACTACAAATATCACATAAAATACAATCTGTAATATCAAATAATATAATAAAACCTCTTAATACATAATAATGAATCGTAACTCTCGACATATGTAAATTAAGCGTATTACGACTTATTATTACTCTATTATAGCTCCTTTAAACTAGAATCGGGATAAGGTCATAGAATAACGGGCACAAAATGACCGTTATCAATGAGATGAAAAAAACCGTGATAGGCGCATGATACTTTATTAAAAATAGAAAGCGAAAAAGATAGTTGTAAGAGAATAGTTCTAAATTTATAGTTGCTAGCTCGACTTAGTTCAAGATGGTTTATTCATAGATAGGGTCGTCGAGGTACAAAACCTCCTCTCAAAGACCAAAGGAAGCCCTTGATAATGCTTCACACGATGTCCATTGACCACAAATTTGGATTCGTCTTTCAAATTGAATAGCTCCACCGCTTCAGAAGGAAAGACTTGTTGTACTCGAAATGGGCCGTACCATCTTGATTTTAACTTACCCGGGAAGAGTCTTAAGCGTGAATTGTACAAGAGAACCAGATCACCCTTTTGAAATGTCTTCTCTAGAATCTTTTTGTCATGGAATTTCTTCGTGCGCTCCTTGAAAACTTGGCATTCTCGTATGCCTCTAAACGAAACTCCTCCAGGCGAGTTAATTCTAACATCCTCTTCTCACCGGCCAATGTCTCATCAAAATTCAACATCCTTGTTGCCCACATGGCCCGGTGCTCAAGTTCCACAGGAAGATGACATGCTTTTCCAAAAACAATCCTATACGGTGACATTCCAATCGAGGTTTTATATGCAGTCCTATAAGCCCATAAAGCGTCGTCTAAACGTAACGACCAATCCTTCCTAGTCGTATTGACAGTTTTCTCCAAGATACGCTTTATTTCTCGATTGGTGACTTCTACTTGTCCACTAGTCTGGGGGTGATATGCTGTTGCTAGCTTATGTCGAACCCCATACTTAATCATCAGCCTTTCAAAAGGTTTATTGCAAAAATGACTACCATTGTCGCTTATAATTGCCCTGGGCGTACCGAACCTTGTAAAAATATTCTTTTTCAAGAATCTAATTACAACCTTAGCATCGTTAGTAGGGGAAGCAATGGCCTCAACCCATTTGGATACATAATCAACAGCAACTAAGATGTATCGGTTAGATAGTGATGAAGTGAAGGGTCCAACGAAATCTATTCCCCAAACGTCAAAGAGTTCTACCTCTAAGATGCTCTTAAGCGGCATCTCATTCCTCCGTGAAATATTTCCTGTCATTTGACAAGCATGATATGCTTTTGCATATTGGTGTGCATCCTTAAACAACGTCGGCCAATAAAACCCACATTGGAGGACCTTGGCCGCAGTTTTTTCTCCACCGTAATGTCCTCCAACTTCATAAGAATGACAATGCTTCAGGATATCATTATACTCTTCCTTGGGCACACACCTTCGAAAAACATTATCAGATCCTAGCTTAAACAAATAAGGCTAATCCCAATAATAGTGTCTAAGATCTTTAAAGAATTTTTTCCTTTCTTGGACAATGAGATTCGGTGGTAGGTACTTTGTAGATAGATAAATAAGGCTAATCCCAATAATAGTGTCTAAGATCTTTAAAGAATTTTTTCCTTTCTTGGACAATGAGATTCGGTGGTAGGTACTTTGTACTTTCTTCTCCTTCACAACCTCTATTCGCGAAGAAATCGCAACACAATCATCTTGTCCCCTGATGGTGGTGATGGAGAAAAGTTGTTCATCAGGAAAAGATTCTCCTATCTCAGGTAATTCCTCACCATCCTCTAATTGTAAGCGCGACAGATGATCGGCCACCACATTCTCACTCCCTTTCTTATCTCGTATTTCTACGTCAAATTCTTGTAGCAGTAGAATCCATCTCAACAATCTAGGCTTTGAATCTTGCTTTGCTAGGAGATACTTAAGAGCTGCATGGTCAGTCCACACAGTGACTTTAGATCCCACTAAGTACGATCTAAACTTGTCAAAAGCAAAGATAACGGCCAAAATCTCCTTCTCCGTTGTTGCGTAGTTTCTTTGGGCAACATTCAAAGTCCGACTTGCATAATAGATAGGTCTAAAGATCTTATCTTTTCTTTGACCCAAAGCGGCGCCAACAACAGTATCACTTGCATCACACATCAGTTCAAACGGAAGTTCCCAATCTGGTGCGACCATAACGGGTGCAGTAATCAACGTACGTTTTATTTCGTTGAAAGCTTTTATGCACTCATTAGAAAACACAAATGGTACATCCTTTGCCAATAATTCGGTAAAGGGTCAGAGATTAAAGAAAAGTCCTTGATAAACCTACGATAAAACCCGGCGTGGCCTAAAAAACCTCGCAAAGTTTTAAGATTGGTAGGTGGAGGTAATTTCTCGATCACCTCAACTTTAGCTCTATCCACCTCTATTCCGTTCTTTGATATGCGGTGGCCTAGTACTATACCTTCTGTAACCATCAAATGACACTTCTCGATTAAGCACAGATTCGTCTCTCACATCTCTTCAACACTCGTGCTAGATGTGTGAGACATGAATCGAAATCGTCTCCAAATACGGAGAAATCATCCATTAAGATTTCCAAGAAATCTTCCACCATATCCATAAATAATGACATCATACATCGTTGAAAGCGTCGCGGGGCGTTGCACAATCAAATGGCATTCGATTATACATAAATGTCCCGTATGGGCATGTAAATGTCGTCTTCTCACGATCTTCGGGCGAGATGTGGATTTGATAGTATCCCGAATACCCGTCAAGAAAACAATAGAAAGCATGCCCGCTCAGTCTCTCGAGCATTTGATCGATGAAGGGAAGAGGAAAGTGGTCCTTACGAGTCGCATCATTTAGTTTCCTAAAGTCTATGCATTCTCGATGGCCGGTGATGAGCCTCACAGGAATTAACTCATTCAACTCATTGGCTTGCACCGTCAATCCTCCCTTCTTGGGAACTACATGGATATGGCTTACCCATTCGCTATCAGCAATTGGAAATATAATTCCCATTTCTAGAATTTTTATAACCTCATCCCTAACCACTTCCTTTAATTGTGGGGTTAGACGCCTCTGAGGTTGTGCAACTGCTTTCTTTCCAGGGTCCACGAAGATCTTGTGCATACATACGCTAGGACTAATGCCCTTAACGCCAGCTATGGTCCATCCAAATGCTCCGCGGTACTCTCTCAAAACTCTCATTAGTTTCTCCTCTTGTAAGTCCGTCAAGGAAGAAGATATAATTAGTGGCAAAGTCTCATCTTGAAGAAATACATACTTCAAATTTGCGGGGAAGAGGTTTTAAAGTCAAATTTGTGGGAGGTTCTTCCAAAGAGGTCTTCAACTTTTGACCGGTGAGTTTGAGTTGAAGTACTTATGCCACGTTGGTCTATGATAGAATCTTTCAATCTCCGCAACACTTACTTCCTCTATAGGCCTAGGGGTCCCTCTACTACATCCTGGCCATATCATCTTCTCCTCCTCACTACTTACGTACTTGACTTCATCTTCTTCTTCCAAGACAGCATCCAAGAAATCCTTGATACTTTCATGTTGTTGAAATTCTTGAACGATCCTGTCAATGGAATCCAACATGAAACATGCATCCTCTCCATCATCGGGTTGCTTCATAGTGTCGAAGACATTGAATGCTACTCTCTCTTCGTTCACTCTTTATACTAACTCGCCTTTGTAAACATCAATTAGCGTTCTACTAGTGGCCATGAAAGGTCTTCCTAATATCAAGGGCACTTCGTAGTTAGCTTCCATATCTAAGACCACAAAGTCGACAGGGAATACAAACTTTTCAACTCTTACTAGCACATCCTCAACCACTCCACACGGTTCTTTAACAGAACGGTCAGCTAATTGCAGCGTGATTGAGGTCTTCTTAAGATCTTTCATGCCTAGTTTCCGAAAAATAGATAGTGGCATCAGGTTCACGCTTGCTCCTAGATCACACAAAGCTTTGTTTAAACATATGTTACCTATGGTGTAGGGAATGAGAAAGTTTCCCGGATCTTTGCATTTTGGGGGGTAACTTATGTTGAAGAATGGCTGAGCACTCCTCATTAAGGTATATGGTCTCTAAATCTAGAAGTTTCCTTTTAGTTGAGGCGGCGTCTTTTAAAAACTTGGTGTACTCGGGCATTTGACTAGTGCTTCAACTAGGGGTATATTGATTTGTAACTTCTTGAATATATCCACGAACTTTTTATACCTCTTATTATCAAACTTAGGCTTCGGCTTTGGTGGAGGATAAGGTAGAGTTGAAGGATCGACTTCAGTGAAAATAGGATACTTGTTATTGTAAAGTTCAACTCTAGGGCCAGCAGGTTCTTTATACGTTCTTTGCTCAGGCAAAGTCTCTGAAGTATTAGTCTCATTGCTTGGCTCACCATCCTTATTCTTCGTGACTTTCTCTTTCTCTTGCAAGGATGGTGGAGTTACCTCCTTTCCACTTCTTGTCATGATCGCATTCAAATCCTTAGGGTTCTTCTCAGTGTTGCTTGGCAACCCTCCAGGAGGTCTAGTTGAGACTTGCTCAGCTAGTTGTCCTTGTTAGGAAATCTACGCGGGAACGCAGCGGAATTCAAAAATTTATTTCCTATCGACCCAAGATCGACTTCGTTTAAGCAATAAACAAACAAGTAGTAGGCGGTGGTTACCTTGGTTGATCTATAAGATCGACGCTTTGACCGTCTAAGGAGAGTAGTTCTGCATAGAGCCGCCATGAGTGTTCGGCCTCTACCGCTTAGTCCACACGAACACCCGCCGGAATCCCATCATGGATTGCTATTGGAAAACTCCGGTTCTTAGACCGCCTTTTTCCCCTCTCTCCAACTCTACATAGGATGCTCTCTATTTTACACAAGAACTATTAGTTCTTGGAATTGTGTTGTACAAAAGAGCTTGACACCCACTTCCTTTATATAGAGGAAGTGGCCCCCTGACTAGAGTGGAGGAGAAGAAAACCTTTTCCAATAAAATAAGGAAAATATAATTGATTGATTTATCTCATTTATTACAATATCTCATATTAAATAAATCTAGGATATTGTCAATATCTTATATTGAATATTCCAAGATATCATCAATATCTTATATATTGACTATATTTAATTTATTACCATAAATCCATTTACACATGTGTATATATCACATATATATATTACACATATAAATCTATACAAATATTCAAACATATCAACTTGGCTTTCACGTGTGACATGCACCCAAATGTCAGCCGCATACATTTCAAATATATTCATATATATCAATATCTTATATTTATATATTTGGTAATACTATTAATTAAATTCAGACAATCCAAGTGTATCTTATACACACACAAATTGCGCCATCTTAGCCAATAAATTAGCATCCGGAATATTCTTTAACTAATATAATATTATTAACATCTTGTATTTAATTTATTCATAATAAATAAATACCACAATATTAATTTACCACTATAACCTTTATAGTCTCGAGATAAACTTTCCTTATTTGGTTATCATCTATAACCATATTTTAATCCGGCTAGATGTTCATATGTGTGTGACCCGATAGGCTTCGAATATGTTGGCCGTAGACACAAAGTGCAAATTACGAAAATGCCCTTCATGCCTAACGATCACGGGATAGCGTCAGCAACACACCGTGACCCCGATCATCGGAAGAGTCAAATGCAATGACTACTACCTTTCATGTGAAAGCGATTCTTGTGTAACTTACAATCCTATCATTTGTAATAATATCCATACGGTCGCATACATCGAGTGTCAAACATTAACGACCGTATCTTATAATCTGGTTATCATGCTCTCTCAAGTAACTCATTTACTTCCACTTTGCAAAGATTCACGAGAGTAAGACATTCTTATAAGAAGGCCATTTCGGATATTCGATCCAATCATAGGATACACGATTCCCGGACGATCAATCATGTATACTCTCCGCGTGCTTGATGATCATACCCAATCACTACCGCATGATCGCCCCGTGGCTGGGAAACCTCAATAGTGTCAAAGCATGACAATCCACACCGTGATGCCATGAAGACTCGGTCTTAAGGATAATTACACAACCGCCACATAGTGTGACACTTATCCGTGTAAGTGGGCGATCCTAACGTCGCATTCTCTAATACACGTCCACGCACGGTCCAAGTGTCTCTACACTTCGATAGGCGAGATCTATCCACGCTTGCTTAAAAGAGAAGACATCTAATACGTGCTAGCTTTGTTCATACTATCAATGCCTGTTTAATAGTACATCGGCTAGAGACATTTAAGTATCAAACTTATTAAAGTGATTAGAGATCTCATCAACCATAATCGCCTATCATGGTTTCTCTATCACAGTTTAATACTAAGGACGTTATCATATAACAATTCATAATTGGTTCTCTAAAAGAACATATATATGACAACAGAAAAGCCATTTAATATGTGTATAAACATAAAGAAATAGTAGAAATGATCCGACCCGGTCGGATCCGGTCCAACCCGATTGGGTTTAGGACACTATTTCAACAATCTCCCAGTTGGCCTAAAACCAATCACTCGCACACACAAGACCAAGTTGAAACACAAGAATCTCATGCAATACTCGCAACTAGCCCTAGCCATAAACGGATCGCTATCCGTGGGGACTCAGACTATCTTCATATCACGTTCCATATGATCAAGTCAAAGGAACCGCCTCAACACACACACGAATCTCTGACGAGACCCTTGTCCTTGCTTCAAGCAATAAATCCACTTACTATATCAGCTATATAGAAAAGGTGGAAGAACCGTACAAGGTTCAAGAATGAACCTTCTAGATCCATATCTTTGCTCATTTGCGCCTCTAAGGCACTCTTGTGTTTTGGCTAAGTTGTAGAGTTCTGATGACCCATAGGCTAGAACATTTCCAGCTCACTGTATCACTTAAACAAAGTGACTACAAACCCAGACTGTAGCTCCCACTCGCCTTTATAAGACTCAGGATATACGTCTATATATCTACGTTTATTTATTTCCAAGTTTCAATAAACTAGAAACCTTTCCTTAACTTGTTTAAGGATATTCTCGACATTTACCAGATTTACTTTCATACTTGCTCATGACTATTCATGGACTACGAACATCCGGCATCATCTATAAGATGGTTCATATCGCATTAGCGAAGGAAACCTTCCATAAGCATCATCATCTTTCACCTCATCTTTAGGACCAACGTCCTAACATGAGCAGATCTCTTAATCTATGCTAAACTTCTTTTAGCATCACATCTATATAGGTAAACTATAATCTAACAATGATTAAATCTATCGCTATAGATTCTTATTTCTAAGAACTGCTAATCCAAGTGCTTTCGTAAAGACCTTGAACTACCAAACATTAATTGACTATGACATGGGGTGACAATTCTTGAGAGAGATATCTAATACCTTACTCAAAAATCGTAACACACTCCCACTATCCATATTGCACATGGGGCATATCCTTCTTTTGACTAAATCAAACTCCTTTGATTATCTAACAAAGAAATCGTCTAGAGAAACTTGTTTGAGTCCATAAATGAATCTCGTGGGCTTACATATCATGTCATCGTCTATGAACATCGAGCTTTTCGGCGGCGTCTTCAACACTATCATATAGCCATGATCACGAAGTTATAACAAGCATCATCTCGAATAGAATCAGGCTCATTTGGCAAGATAAAGGTAATTACAAGGTTTACACCCGTACCTCACCATCACTATAGCTTTGATGGTAATCATATTACTATCCATGTCACCTTTCAGGACACTCGCTTTAGGTAAGACAGACTAGGTTCGCAACCTGGTTGTCACTGATGGAATCTAATTCAGATCTTATGGCTCCTGGCCATATTTCTCAAATGCCTTTTAAACATTCTTTCACAAGTCGTGAGATATTCATTCTTCAAGATAAACATACCGATAGCCTTTTCAGGCTTGAGGTTATCCTGAACTTCTGAGAACTTTTGTGTGTGCTTTGGCAAAGTGTTGTACACCTCATCGCTATGCGGCGTGCGCTCACGTTCCTATGGTTGAATATTTCATTGTGGTTCTCAAACTACCTTTGAGATTTAAATCTACTCCCTTGTTTCTTTTGGAAGAAACACTTCCTCTAAGAAGGCTGACATGTTTGGAGACAAACACCTTTTGCTCATGGACGAGTAAATAATATCTAGCGTACTTGTGAGATATTCCACAAAGTTGCATATGTCGTACTAGGCTCCAAGCCTTTTCGACTTTGCTTATGACAACTTCAAATCATCGGTTAAGACAGATTTGACATTATCCTCTTCCATATCTAATATGGAATTTATTCAACCTTTATTCTTTGGAACTCGGTTAAGTATAAGGCACTATCCGAAGCGGGTAAGGGATACTTCGCATGGCTGCGTCACACCTTTATCATATAAAGTGTTGTTTCCATTTTGGGAACACAATCCATTGCGTATCCCAAATATGGTATCCTTGAAGGAGAATCTTATTCCTTTCGCAGACGACTTCGAAACACCCTTGGTATTAATTACTTCAATCCGATTGAATATTAATTCCTAAGTAGCTCGTCAATCTCATATTCGTACTAGCTCGAACTTTTGGGCTTTACTCAATTATGCACTTCACTGAGTACACTTGACTATTTCTAAAAATAGTCGTAGAGATTAACAAACAATTATTTGTGGCATTAATTGTCATAAGCCAACAAACATCGGTATGTTTAGGCTTTGGACAACTTTCTAGATTTTATAACCTTTTCATAAAAGGGTATTTTAGTCCTCTTTGGATAAGATACGTTTAACCCACATGATTCATAATCATATGGTTCAACATCATCAGAATGACGTTTAATTTCACGCTTCTCTTCCAGAGAGACTATGTCTAGAACAACCACAAATATTAAGGATAATAGCCATACAAATATTTAGTTGAGATCTCATCACATATATCAACTATATAGTGACATCAATCTAGTATGTTAGATTCAGTGACCTTTCAACTTTATCGGAATAACATTTATTCTTTACAATTGAATATGTCTACTAAATCCTAACAAATAACTGAAAGCATGTTCTTCATAAGAACCGGAACATAATAACATTTATTTAGTTCCCGTATCAGTTTACTAGATCCAGAATATGGTAAGGGTTACAACATTTGTTTAACCTTCCATATCTGTATTTAATCTTTCTAACTTAATCACACTCGTAAGATATCATATATCTAAGAGTCGACTTGAACTTAGATAGATTTATCTCAACTCACTTGCCTAGAATAGAAACTTCAATAAGTTCTCTATTTAAGCATATGCCCTAACTTTCATTTTAATCCTTCAAGCACTTGTAAATGTTTCTTAGTGTAGTCTTCATAAGACTTAAGAAAGATCACAAGAGCTATGTCTTTGATTTCCTTTCATAAAGAAAATTTAAAGTTAAATAGTTCATTTAACCTTTTAAATCGTATTTAAAACATTAACTATTTAATTAACCTTTAAGCAATGGTAGAATTAAGTCGATACTTAAATCTTATAATTTTGAAAACAACCTTTCCAAAATTAGAGTGGTCATTCTTATCCAACATTTGAATTAATTGTCATCATATGACTGAGTGATCATATTGGATCGTATCCAATGCCATGAGCATCTGCTATTTAATAATAATTAAAGTCTTGGAGTACTCCATCAAATATGTAGTCTCCTTGTCTCTAACTACTATAACGGGATCTCTCGTGTCATTGCTTATTTTAAAAGGATTAAAATTACTTAACCATACTTGAGAACGTTTCTCAAAAGGTACTTGATCATAATTTGGTTTTACTAATCGAGAAAAACATAAATATAAAGTTTGCTAAAACTACAACATAAAAATGAAAATAAAAAGAGTGTTTTTGTTTATACACGCAAAATCAAAAATGGTCTTTTGGTTTATGATTTTGCTCCCACTAGTCAACTACTTCCAATTGACTTTCAAGAATTTTTCAAAATTCTTTAGTAATTTGAGATCCCATCTAGTTACCTCGATTCCCGGCGGTGGTCGATCAACCAAGATAATTTCGATAGGTAGGTAACTCTTTACCATTCACATCTCTACATGTGATTCTCGGTGGTTGACTAGTCAACTCTTTGGCGATACACATCACTATGTGTTAGTCAACCCCTTGTCTCTAAAGTCAGACGGCCCTGACGGTGGCCAATCACCGAAAGACTCTAGTCAAGTCATAACCCAATATTCACGAGATCTCATACGATCATATCTCAATAACGACGATATACCCGAGGTAGGTCAACTCCGGCGGTGGTCGATCGGTTGGATCGAACACAGGCTCTTCACCGTCGTTATAATATTGGGAGACAATATTTCGACTTGATTTTCGTTTGTAGAAGTATTTTTAAGTAAATTAATTCACTTAATTAATTTTAATTTCGGTCTCATCAATTATATCTATCTCTATAGATACAAATCCTACACATTTATCTAGATCGTGCCTAGTCATGCATCTATCGTATCATATAAAATAAATACAAGCACAAAATAAATAAATGCGTAAAGTAACCGGTATGATCATGGACTTTTCCTAGAGTGCGGTTTGAATACAAATTAATGAAACCGCTGGTCACAATCTAAGCAGTAGCTGCAACCACCAATAGGATCTTTAATCGCGCCATCTCGAATGGGATCTTTATTCTTTTGGTCTCCATCTTACGCTCCATTCTTGTTACATTTAATTCTATCTAATAAAATAAATATACCCGCCGCTTTGAGGGGAGCCAATGGGAATGGGATAAATGCGAGAAAATAAACTAGGTCACGTTATTCATAACGGCCTAGGACAATTTTAAACCAACGAGAAAAATTAAATCATTCACATCTATCCTATCGGTCGAGTCACGATCAATCAAAGTCCATATAATCATATTATATCTACTATATCTAATCCATACAATAAAATCTTATGAAAGAGATAAAATTAAAATTTAACTACTTGCGTCTTAATTAATCAATTAACATTTAATCTATTAAATAATTTTATCCAATCAATTAACTAATTAACATTTAATTAATTAAACGATTTTAATCGAAATAAAATTAACGATTAATTTTAAACCGATTTTAATTTTAATTTTAATTAATTAGAACCATTCTAAAAATAAATCAAAATTAAAATTAAGTCTCTTTTATTTCTTTCCTTTTGATTCTTAATCAAAAAGGATGTCTTGGTTTCTAAACCAAAAAGGCATCTTCTAAAACAAATTTGGCTTAGGCAGCAGCGCCACTTTCCAAAATCAAAATTTTGAAAGTGGCGCAAGCTAAGCTTTTACAAATCAAATATTTGAAAGGCTGCAGGCTTATTCCAAATCAAATATTTGGAAATGCCAAATAATTTTGGTTTAGGCCACTTCCCAAAATCAAAATTTTGGAAGTGGCGCAAGCTAAGCTATTCCAAATCAAATATTTGGAAAGGGCCTGAGCTGAACATTATTATTTTAATGCCATGTGGCATCCCAATGGCCAAACTATTTGAACCATTGGTTAGCCATATGACACAACTAAACAAAAGCGAATTACCAATCACAACCATGAACCATATAGAAACACAAAATACACAAAACAAAAAAGAAAGAGGCTCACAAGCGGCCGCGTGAGACGACCATAATAATTTTGCCGCCCGACGCCGATCGCCAGACGGTGGTGGTGCCGCCGCCAGTCGGCCGAGCAACACCCAATCCCCCCTTTTTTTTATTATTCTTTTCGTGTATCGTTTTGCGAATGTAAAATCTTTCATCTTTTAATTACGTGATTTAAAATGATAAAATTAACTACGCAAAATAACATGCTTATTGCTTAAGCTCAAAACTCTCTCGATACCTTTGTTAGGAAATCTACGCGAACGCAATGAATTCAAAAATTTATTTCCTATCGACCCAAGATCGACTTCGTTTAAGCAATAAACAAACAAGTAGTAGAGCGGTGGTTACCTTGGTTGATCTATAAGATCGACGCTTTGACCGTCTAAGCGAGAGTAGTTACGCATAGAGCCGCCCAAATGTTTCGCCTCTACCGCTAGTCCACACGAACACCCCCCGCGGAATCCCATCATGGATTGCTATTGGAAAACTCCGGTTGCTAGACCGGCCTTTTCCCTCTCTCCAACTCTCTACATAGGATGCTCTCTATTTTACACAAGAACTATTAGTTCTTGGAATTGTGTTAATACAAAAGAGCTTGACACCCACTTCCTTTTATATAGAAGTGGGCCCCACTAGAGTGGAGGAGAAGAAAACCTTTTCCAATAAAATAAGGAAAATATAATTGATTGATTTATCTCATTTATTACAATATCTCATATTAAATAAATCTAGGATATTGTCAATATCTTATATTGAATATTCCAAGATATCGTCAATATCTTATATATTGACTATATTTAATTTATTACCATAAATCCATTTACACATGTGTATATATCACATATATATATTACACATATAAATCTATACAAATATTCAAACATATCAACTTGGCTTTCACGTGTGACATGCACCCAAATGTCAGCCGCATACATTTCAAATATATTCATATATATCAATATCTTATATTTATATATTTGGTAATACTATTAATTAAATTGCACAATCCAAGTGTATCTTATACACACACAAATTGCGCCACCTTAGCCAATAAATTGACATCCGGAATATTCTTTAACTAATATAATATTATTAACATCTTGTATTTAATTTATTCATAATAAATAGATGGGTTCTATTTGGACCCCCCTTTTTACTACTTGCACCACATTAATGAATATTGTTTTGGGTGAAAAAAACGTCACTCACATGGTGTGTTTAGTGGCATACCAACGTCGGTGTCACCGGCGTTGGTATGCCACTAGAAAACTACCGATGAAAAATCATGGATCGACGTTCTAAGATTTAACACTTTTTTATATAGGAGCGTCGGCCACACATGGTGTTCCTTGTGGAACACCAACGTCACTTTGTGGATCGACGTTGGTGTTCCACAAGGAACACCAGTGTGGATCGATTTCCCTATATAAAAATCATGTGGTGCCCGCAGTAATTTTTGGTGGTACAAGTAGTAAGTGGGTGCAAGTAGTAAATAGGGGGGTCCAAATAGAACCCCCCTAAATAAATACCACAATATTAATTTACCACTATAACCTTTATAGTCTCGAGATAAACTTTCCTTATTTGGTTATCATCTATAACCACATTTTAATCCGGCTAGATGTTCATATGTGTGTGACCCGATAGGCTTCCGAATATGTTGGCCGTAGACACAAAGTGCAAATTACGAAAATGCCCTTCATGCCTAACGATCACGGGATAGCGTCAGCAACACACCGTGACCCCAATCATCGGAAGAGCCAAATGCAATGACTACTACCTTTCATGTGAAGCGATTTACCGTGTAACTTACAATCCTATCATTTGTAATAATATCCATACGGTCGTACATCGAGTGTCAAACATTAACGACCGTATCTTATAATCACGGATATCATGCTCTCTCGAAGTAACTCGTTTACTTCCACTTTGCAAAGATTCACGAGTAAGACATTCCTTATAAGAAGGCCATTTCGGATATTCGATCCCAATCATAGGATACACGATTCCCGGACGATCAATCATGTATACTCCGCGATGCTTGATGATCATACCCAATCACTACCGCATGATCGCCCGTGGCTAGGGAAACCTCAATAGTGTCAAAGCATGACAATCCACACCGTGATGCCATGAAGACTCGGTCTTAAGGATAATTACACAACCGCCACATAGTGTGACACTTATCCGTGTAAGTGGGTCGATCTAACGACGCATTCTCTAATACACGTCCACGCATGCGGTCCAAGTGTCTCTACACTTCGATAGGCGAGATCTCCCGCCGCCTTAAAGACAGAAGACATCTAATACGTGCTAGCTTTGTTCATACTATCAATGCCTGTTTAATAGTACATCGCCTAGAGACATTTAAGTATCAAACTTATTAAAGTGATTAGAGATCTCATCAACCATAATCGCCTATCATGGTTTCTATATCACGATTTAATACTAAGGGCGTTATCATATAACAATTCATAATTGGTTCTCTAAAAGAACATATATATGACAAATGAAAAGCCATTTAATATGTGTATAAACATAAAGAAATAGTAGAAATGATCCGACCGGTCGGATCCGGTCCAACCGATTGGGTTTAGGACACTATTTCAACAGTCCTATCTGGTGCGTGAGATTTTGGACTAGAGCTTCTTGATTGGTCACCTTAGTGTCGGTCCTCGACAATATTGGCTAAAATTAGTGGCTAAATCGGCCATAGATTTTGAAAGTTGTCCCATATTGTCGATGCGACATTACTCGATTTTCTATCGCGACTTCCCAACCAAAAGTTTTGGTTTCTTTGTGGTACATAAGCGGTGGCGGTTTAGGCCTTTCTCCGCATTAAGGTCACTATATCGGAATCCAGGATGATTATGATTAGGCTTATATCCTCCCCGATATAATTGGCTTCTTGATTACTGACATTCTCACTTTGAGGTGTTACCTCGATTCGGCCCTTTCTCTACTTTTGCCATCCTCTCTTGCATCCCATCTACCTTATTGTTGATAAAGAAAGTTGTTCTAAGATTACAGTAGATGCACTATCCTCAAATATATGTCAGACCATCTTCACTGATAGCTATGTCATTGCCTCCCCATTGACTATTCATCGCTATTTGCTCCATTTTTCCTTGTGCCTCCTCAGGAGATAAAAGAACAAACGCTCCATTTCTAGAGGCGTCTACTCTAATTTTCTCAGTCTCTCTCAATCCATGGTAAAAGGTGTTGGTCCCAGAGAAGGGTGAAACTATAGTCAGAGGGGGGAGGGGGGGGGGGGGTGAATGACTATAGTTGAGTTTCAAAAACATTTCTTTTATTCAAAAGCTTTTGGGCAGCGGATAAGTCCCTTCTTACTATGTTGTTTTCAAATCAGTTTAGACAATCACAGATATAAGTTATGATGTAGGCAAATTAAATAAATGCTGTAAAGTAAATTGCAAAAATTAAATTGACACAAGGCTTATAGTGGTTCAGGGTGGTGTAATCCCTTAATCCACTCTTCTCCTGTGATGATCGGAGGAATTCACTATTGTTTTCACAGATACAATAGTATGATTGTCCTTGGCTTCCCAAGCTTCACAATCTACAAGACTATCACTCCTTGATCGCAAGCGGCTTGAGTGATTCGATCTTCCTTTTGTTGCTCCTTAAGATTAAAATCCTTCAACGGCTATCACAGATTCAACTCCTTCTCAGTTGCCTCCGATTGATTGCTTGATTTGATATGAATGTGATTCACACACTTGCTTGATCAATCTCGATTCTATGTATGACTTTGTAGCTCACGATATTTGAGTTGATCACTAGATGTATCCTTGTAAGTTCGAGAGAAGGCTTTTCAAATTGACAGAGTTTACGGTTTCTTTCTCTTTTGAATCGTTGTTTTTCTTTTACATCAATGCCTTCTTTCTATAGCCTTGAATAACCTTGGTTTTGAAATTCCGTCCGTTGGCTATATTAATGAGGAATAATCCTTGATTTTATTCTTGATTTCCCCCTTAATTGCATTCTCTTGATTTGATGATCGGATTCTTTCTTCAAATGTATAGCAGAAAATCCGTCCTTGATTGATCCTCTAATGATTGTGTATTTAATGCATGATCTTCTGTATCTTCAACATATATCAAGTCTAATCTGGTAAGTGTTACTTCGCCGTTTTCAGAACGGTCGAGTGAGCCTTCTGACTTAGCCGTTAGTTCTTTCTTCGTTGTTTTGTCTTTGCCGAAAGTCGGTTTACTCGGCCGATTCAATTGTTTTCTTCTTTGTTTTAGTTTTGGAGAATCTTTATACTTCAATCGATCCTTGATTTGGGTGAGACCAGTGTACACCATATTTGAATATTGAGTTTCATCACTTGAAACATAACTTAGACTTATCCAAGGTCATCACAGACTTCCTTGGTTATAAGTCGAGACCATAATGTCTTCATTGCTTCTCTCTTTGGTGCTTGGTGGCTTCACTTTACCGAATATCTGTTTTTGCTTTGCCGTCCTACCAACTAGTACAATACTTGTCGACTCAACTTATACAACATGTCGGACTCTAAGTAAAGACTTATACAGAGAGAATTCTAACTTATTTCGGAGCTTGCTATAACAAATGACTAGTATGGCCATCATCAAAACATAATAAAATGTTCCTAACAAAGGTTTGCATTAAAAGCCAAAGAGAGATGTCATGATGAGGACACTTCCTCATAGCTTCCTTAAAAGCGCTCCCAAGCTTGATCAAAACTCTCCCAGGTTGTTGCTTAAATCCTAGGATGTCTTGGCGTAACTTAAAGGTTTTCCCAAGGGAAAATACTTATTCATGAATTTTTGCAACAATTGTTCCCGTGTAGTGATAGATCCGACCTCTAAAGAGAGAAACCATTGCTTAGCTTTATCTTTCAAAGTGAAAGGAAAAGCTTAAGGCGAATGTTCCTCCGGGATTAATGCGGGTTTCCGCGGTGCTAACGATTTCAAGAAATTTGTCACGTGAACACCAGGATCCTCGTTTTAGATTCCATGAAAAGTGGAATAGTTGGTCACCATTTGAATTACGTTAGGCCTAGGGTGATAGACTTCCGCAGCATCTTGCGGTGCTACGATAGCGGGAATGAATTTCTCAATAGTGGCGTTGCATAACTTTGCAAAGTGCGCCTCGCTCCTTGAGCTAGGGCTTGGTTTCCATTATTAGCATTAAGATTGTTCGCATTATTAACATTATTGGCATTAATAAACTTCAAGATTAAGTACTGGTTCGGATTGACCGGAATGCCTTCCATTTTGTTTGATTGAATGCTCGAATGATTGGTTGTATGTCCTTCTTCCAATTCGTGCTCGCTTTCATCAAGATTTGGATCCTCTTCTCCTTGCTTAGCCGTTCTTAGCTAACTTCCTATTTCTCCTTGCAAATTTCTCTATTCGAGGATTATATGGCTCAAGCGGTTCCTTTGATTTCCGAGTAGCGTACTATAAAAATAACAAAAACAATAAAACCGTAAAAACTTAAAGGCTAGGCCTTTAACTAGACTAAATAATAAAAACGAAACTAAAACAGACTCGAAACAAGCATGAGATAAAGAAAAACGTAAGTAAAGCGTATGAGACATGTAAAACTAATGAGCAGAAACATAAAAACTAACTCTCGGTCGACCGAACTCTTTTTTTTTTATATTTTATTTTATTACGACACTGTTTAATATACAGACTCTTATTCACAGAATGTCCACGACTCCAGTCCTAACAAAATAAGCTGTATTTTAATTTAATGACTCGAGTCCCCGGCAACGGCGCCAAAAACTTGATTGAGGTCAAGTTAAATTATTAACTCGATGCCTAACTAACACACTAGCAAGAGAACTAGGTTCAATTCTAGTATAACTAGATAGAGTCGAGGTCGATCCCACAGAGACTCGGCACAAACAAAACACAACTTTATTCTATCAGAACTAAATCGCAAGGGCGGTCTACGACCAACTAAACGCAGTAAATAAAATAGTGACAACCACAAGACAAAGAATACCACAAAGACAAACTAACAACTACTAAACAAGAACAAAATTATTAATACTATCTTAACAAAGAATATTAAGAATATTGATTACGCTAGTAGCTAATGACTCCCCCATGTGAACTAGATTGACAACGAGACAAAACAAACGTTAAAGATTAATTATTATGACTACGGGAGTCATCCTCAAGGTAGATTTAGCTCCAATTAGGCTATCTAAATCATTGTGCCTCCATTACGTGACTTTCGCCTTTTAAGTGCCTCCATCTCATATAACCGACACGATTATTGAAACTAGGGATGCCGGTATAAACCGTAACCTCATCTAAGCAACATTCCTAGGGTAAGGCGTACTTCTTAGATGCCGATTCAATCTATATCCTAAGTAACAATCACTTTTTAGGTTTCATGTTAAATTATGATGACAAATAATTAAGTTGATCAGGTTTAATTACTCGTTTTAATTCCAAATCAGAGAATCTGACGTAGTCGAAGCCGGTCATAATTATGCCCTAAACTTCACCACACTCGGTCGACCGAATGACATGTCTCGGTCGACCGAGTGACATGTCTCATTTGACCGAGTGAAGGTCTGCGTAGGTACACGTTATGACTACTTCTTAACGTTTCTAATCTAAACACATGGGTTCGTAATTAGTCTACATCGCGGAATCAATATAAGAAAACTACTCCATAATAAAATAAATCAGATCTACGAATAAAGATTGCATAATTGAAAAGTCATACCCTCGAAGATGAGAGTGACTCCCACTCTTTAATGCGCTCCCTAACCGGAGAATCCGATGAATCCACAGTGAACAAACATAAAGAAAAGAAAACTAAAACTAAAAACTCAAATTGTATAAATTGTCTTGTGTTGTAATGGTGTGTTTTCTCAATTTCGTAGTATTCTTTGCTTATATAGAGGATTACGCCGGCGTAGGATGGATCTAGAAGATATGCACGCTGCGTTTTTAGGTCGGCGACCGGGTGACCGAACCACTTGCCTCGGTCGACCGAATGAAGTGGCTCGGTCGACCGAGCCTCCTTTTGCACATGTTAATTGCGTTTCTTGTCTAACTTGTTCCCCCATTTGCATTCTTTTCGTCTTTGATCGATTTCTCTAACTTATCCCTTGATTAATGCTCCGATTTTCTTCCTTATTATCTTGAGATTTCGAATTGAATGATATTTATCCTCCCGATTTATCATGATCTGCAAAATCAGCATTTATCGCACAATAAATTGGTCTTTAATAATAAAAACAGCTAAATATCATAAATCATATTAATAATCACTTAACATTAAATAATAAATATTAACAAGTGATTTAATATGAAATATATATAATTAACTCCGATTTAAGGTTAGAATTAATGACATAAATAGATATATTTTAACCGTCATCATTAGATTAACATGATACCTAAAAAGTTAGTGTTAATGGGACGGAGACCGATGCGATCGCTTAGGAAGCCGCTGAACAAAGGAATGTTGCCTAGGTGAGGAATACGGTAAATATCGGCATCCCTAGTTTTGTAAGCGTCACGAGTCATATGAGATGGAGGCGAAAAAGCGAAGTCACGTGATGTAGCATAGTGATCTAGATGGCCTACCGGAGCTAGATCTAGTTTGGGGATGACTCCGTAGCCAATATAAAAGAGATACGAATCGGATTGATAGTTAGTGAGTCTAGTTTAATTATATATAGTCTCACGGATCCAGCGATAATGTAATAATTGGGAGATTAATTATGTTGTATTTATGTGAGTTGTGTCGAGTCGTGCCAATTTATCTTTTCTTGTTCCTTGTTGGTCATAGACCATTTTTGTGTGCTTGTCATGCTTAATTAATTATTTATAGAACGACCCTCAATTTTGGTTTCCTCATGGGATCGACTTGACTCGCATTATAAATATATCTACGATGGACCTAGTCCTCTTGCTAGTATTGGTTTTGGTAGTCAAGTATTTTAATTTCACTTGATCTACGTCATCAGTTACTAGTTTGTTAGATTGAGAATATTATCCTTAGATCTATCTTGTATTAAATGATGTGAACAATTGGATTATCATTAATGAAAAAGATTATTCTCTGAGCTTGTATATTTCTAAGTCATGTACTATTATTATTTTTAATATATACTATCAAAGAACGCAAAAACCTTTATATACAACTTTGATGAATTTTGCCATGTCGAATGTTCGTTTTAAAGCAAATTAACAGATAAACAGGTATTGTTGCCGTCCAAAAAAGGAAAATATAAGTTTACCTCATTTGGTTTAAATATAAAAATCAATTAAGTGATATATGCAAAAAAAAAATTATATCCATCTTTTATTAATAAGAAAACAAGTGTTAAACCGATGTTGACACTTATTTTTTTTTCATTGGTCCTTTTTTTTTTTTTTTAATTTTTTTTTATTAATTCATCTGGTCAAAAAAAAAAAAAAATTTATTATTGCTCAATTCAGCCGAGTCCCGAAATTCTTTTTGTTTTGAGAAGAACGATTTGAGTTAAATTGTTTTCCATTTTGGATGACTCAATTATATCACATTTTAATGTGCGAATATATGTAGCAGCGTATATTATTTTCAAAATATAAGGCCACGACTTGTTGCCGACACGATCTTTGTATCATGCCAAAAAAATTGTGTTTGACGTTTACATGAAATATTATGAAATTCTTAAAATAAATCTATTTCATAAAAAACATATCGTTTATACACGATGATATGACTATTTTCAAGATATAAAGCCACGACATGTTGCCTAACAATCTCTTATTAATAAGAAATCAAGTGTTCAACCCATGTTGACACTTGTTTTTTTTTTCATTGGTCCTTTTTTTTTTTTTTTTTACTGTTCATCGGCCCAGTGTAATATCCCGATTTTCGAAAAATGGCATCTTAGTCTTTTAACGGAAAATCAGAATATTAAATTTATTTTAATTAATGGAATAAAGAAAAGAAAGGAAATTAAAGGATTTATTATATTTAAGGATTTAATTAATTAATTGGGATTATAAAAAGAAAACTAATCCTAAATTAACCTAATTAGTTCTACGTATAATTATCTGAAGAGTGGTGCATGCTTTGAAAAAAGAAGAAGAGAAGAGGCTTTCGAATTTTGAGGCTAATCCGTTGCTCTTTTCAACAGACGCATCAAGAGAAAAATATTCTACGGAAGGAGATGATCGTTTTGATACCAACAATTAACCGGTTGGAGGATGTAGGATTTCACCTGTTTTTGGTTCTCAGAAGTTATGACTGCAAATTCTTAGTATAAGTAGATGTTCTGAGTTTAGATTGCCTTGATGTTCAAGAATCGTAGTTTGATCAATTTGGTTTGATCAATTTGTAGGTTGAATCGAAATCTAGGTTCTTTTGGTGTTTTGGATCGTTTGTTGCTCTTAATTAATTAAGGTACGAGTTTTCATATTGAATGATTGATGTTTTATAATGATTAATGTGAAGTAAAGAGGTGTTCAATCGTATTTATTTGTGGTATTGTTGAAGTTTTTTTATCATTGTTGCTGCTATGTTTGCCGGAAATAAAAAAAAAAGGAAATTAAAGAAAGCTTTGTAAGAAGTCATGATCATTGCATCAGGGTGTGTTTTGTTTGTTTTGCTTCTTTGATTGATATAGATTTTTAGTATATTTTATTATTTTGTTGTTTATATTGGTTAGTACATGAATTAAATGTCCAGAAGAAGTTGCTGTTGTTGTCGAAGGTGGAAAAGAAAAGCTCATGCTATTTTCTTTCTTCCATTAGAAAAAGAATAAAATAAAATAAATAAATAAACAAAACTCAGCTATGCCTGTGCTGCTATGGGACCTCGATTCCCGCCGGTGCAAGGTGCACCGCTCCCCCGACAGTGCATCGAAACGGTGTCGTTTCGGTCCGAAACGACGCCGTCTCGATGCGATCTAAAAAAAAAAAAACACGATCAAAGCGGCATCGTTTGGATTGAAAGCGACACCGTTTCGATGCCTCGCCGGAGCAGCTGTGCATCTTGCACCGTTGGGGATCTTTTCCGTGCTGCTATGGCCGTTGGTCTCCAAAAAAAGAAAAAGATGACTACTTGTGTTGTTGTTTCCGTGATGATAATAATAGTAGCTATATTAAAATTTTAATAAAATATAAAGGTAGTATTATATGCATGTATCTAAAGGATGACCTAATATATAGATGTTTGGCGTTATTGTATTGTGTTATTTTATTTTTCAGAAAATTTGAATATACTATTTGGTAGACAATGGATTGTGTGACTAATGTTATTTTGATATTTAGCTTGATTTATATTCTCTCTAATGAATTTAAATAAGATGCAATAATATGAACAAGCCTTGATTGAGCTTGTGATGCGTTTAGTTCCGGCACCGGATGTACTCTTAAAGGGAGTTGAAGTTCGGGACCGTCAGAAGGGCATGAAAGGGCTTGTGCTTTGATGAGTTAGTATTCATCAACGCGTGTAATTGCTAGCTTGAGTCCCAGAGTCTAAGAAGAGGAGTAGGGAGCATTTTGTCTGAATGAACCTAGGTGGCTAGCTAATCACTTAATAAACGATTTGACTAAGGTTAAACATCATGAGAGCTTGGATAGGCGCGATACAATATCGGCAATGTGATGGTTGGCGGATAAAGTAGTGATGATGATCCTTTGCCGGATTCTAGACCCGCTTGAGATAAAGTAGTGATCATTCCGCCGGACAAACTCACAAACGAGATAGACATTTACCGGTCGGCCTTCTACAGGGTTGGCAGACAAAGTGGAATGACTATATCGGGACCGCTAGAGATTTATCTCTATAGGGTTGCGTTTTTGTCTTAGTGCATATCTCACTAAGTGTAGTGCCTCATAAACATGTCAGTAACAAAGATAAAATTTAAGTTAAGAACCCAAAGGACCTCATGTTATACTATGAATATAATATGATAGCTTGGTGTAAGATCATTTAATAACGGATTAATAATAAGGCAGCGTTTACTTTCTTTTCATTATAAAATGTATCATTCAATAAACCTACCATTCTTATATAAATGCACGTATGTTTTACCCGTTATATGTTTTATTTTGAGAAGATGAACAGGTTTTTGATGGAGATGAGAATGATGAAGACATATGATGCATGATGCTTTTTTGCTTGAAATTGTTTTGAAGACTTTCTTTTATTTCAAGTTTTGATTTAAACGATGTTGTTATTTCAAATTGAACGTTGTTTTTTTTTTTGGCTCGTTTTAGAAGCCTTTGATGTAAGACTAGATCGTTTGGTTTCTTTTGGAGGTTGAAACGTTTCAGTTTCTTTCCGTTTTGGTTTTAGTGCGGCATTGATTTGTATTCTAGTATAATAATAAAAACCCAACAAAGCAGAAACGTCTCGTTCTATGATGGATTTTTTTATCCAGTCCTATAAATCAGTTAGTATAAACATATCATTTCTGGTTAAATAAGTAAGATATATTGTTCCTCAAAAAAAAAAAAAAAGTAAGATATATTGCTCTGCAATTTTATCATGACGCTTCAAGCCCCGTTGAGACCATGTTTTCTAGACCATGTAAATTTCTTTATAAAGGCTTTTTGACGGACTATGTGTTATAGTACTTTTTAGTATAATTAACTCAGCTCTGGTTTTTCTTTTTTCTTTTTTTTTTTCTTTTTCTCTCTCTCTCTTTTTTTTGAATTTTTTTTTTTTTTTGATGTGCTCTGTATTATTAAATTATTTGTTCAAGAAAACCGGAAAAAATATATAAAATCGTAAATAAACATATACAAGACGAGATAGCACAATATTAGTAGGACTTGTCGGAGAAAAAACACACTTAATGGGCTTGACGAATATTAAAACGGTCAACTTTAGCGATATTTTTGGATAGGTTCCGATGTGTGTCATCGAGAGTTAATTATATCGTTGAATACTACTCACAGAGTAGGTAATGATGACTTTCGAATCACTCGATTAGGATATCAGGTGAATGAGAAATTATTACCTAAAATTTGTATAAAATATGTGTGAATGAGAAAAGTCGATCGACTTTACATATTTAATGATAGACCGACTATGTGTGGAGTGATGCCGGCTGATAATAATAAAAGTCGGACAACTTTTATTTTCAATGTCAGCCTGGCCATTTTATTGTCTTGAGGGACAAGAAAAATGTGTTATTCGGTCAATAAGAATGAATATTGACTCATCTTATCTACTATATAAAGAACCACAGTGAATGAGAATTGACATCGAATTATCTCTTGTTTTCTGCACTACAAAAGAGTCTCATATGATCGTAGTTTTGAGTCGTCGAAGAGACGTTGGGACACTCAGTAAGGTTTGTTGTAGCTCGGATTTTTGAAGTGCCTCAAATCCGAGACGTGAAGCCGTTGTATCTTGAGAGACAGTTGCTGCAACCGTGGGCACGAGACCGGGGCAATTCGTCTTAAGGATAGAATGTTTACACTCACCTCAGTTTGTTTTCTATTCCGTTATTTATGCATTGTTTGATCTTATTTTTTTTTAATTTATACCGTAATTATTCCCAGTAATTATGGGATTTGTTCAGTGAATCACTCCACACACCATACACTTTACCAACAGTAATAACCAAAACTTTAAATAAGGGTGTTTAAGGAATTACAAGGGAAGTATCTACCGGCGAGCTGGCGCTGACACCGGCATAACGGTGGGACCTCGACCTCCGTGCTTATACAAAATTACACAATACACGCTCTATTTTCATAATCGTCAAACCCTAAGTCAGTCATACGTCTCCTACAACCCTTAGCTCACTTGAATCTTGTCCAAATCACAGATTATCAACCCCAAACGTTTCCTCGTGATTTGTTGAGAGAGACATTTTCTTCATGGGTGATCACGTTGAAATTAGTATTATAAATCATGCCTTTATTTGCCCCGAATTATGCTCAATTAGTGAGTGACAGTCAGATTATTGCATGAAATGTGTGTCAATTGCCTAGCGTCGGTTCCTTGGTCATTAATTCTGCATCTTTGTATTTTGTCCTGATATTTGTTACTGTTCGACCTCGTTTTATGTGATTTTCAGGAGTACCATATTATGGAGCTGAAGAGGAGTGAGTCCGGATTATAAAAAAACATTGGGCCAAAGTCAAGAAAGTCGTATGAAAGTCATGGGCGAAATGAGAGGAAATAAGCCCGAAGCCGCAGAATCCCTAGCCGCAGCCGCGAAGCCTTGGGCAACACAAAAACAGAGGAGCCGTAATTTGTATCAAGTCGGCTAGGTTTAGATTTCTTATGTCGGTTAGAAGGCTATATAAAGCCTGTATCAGATTCATTAAAAAAAGCAACATAGCATATACACAATATACAATTATTCGATTGATGAAATAAAGGTTTCTTTGGGTTTTTGCTTGTGTTTCTCTTGGTTATCTTCTCCAATCCATCAACTAGCTTGAGTTGATCAAGCTAGATCTGCCATCGAAGAAGGTATGAAGCTTTGAACGTTCCTTTATACTTTTATCATGGAAGATTAAGTTAGATTAACGTGTTGTAATTAATCTGCATGTCTAAACGAATTGTAATTAACCCTTGTTAACCAGAACATCACGATGTAATTTCAGAATTATGAACCACCGGCACCGCGATGGTCTATATCGCAACCGCGGGACACCTTTTAGGTCACCCTAATCTGAAGATTCGGCGTCAGCTACATTGATCGATATGTTTAATTCACTGTAGGTTAGATCTGGCCAGTCTGTTAATTGTACATTGTAAATTAACAAGAAGAACGATAAAGTGAAGTGTTTGTTACAACATAGTCTGGATCAATCCCTAGGAACGTGCTAGTCGGTTCTTGGTCGTCTTGCGCCGGCACTTTCTAAAACTTATTGTGTGTGAATTAATAAACCAACGAAGGAGGTTAACTGCAAATAGACGTCTATTGTCCTTTCAATGGAAGTAGATAAGATTAGGAGATTGCACTCGTAGCTTAAAACTGAATTAGAACGCGTTCTGGTTGGACTAGGTAATTACAAGGAAAAGTAGGCACAAGGAATAATTACACCAAGTTAGGAGATCGGTGAGGAGGGATACACCAATTACTTTTCTGTTCTTATGTTGGTCTAGGGACCACTATTTGTCTTCTTGATTATATTTATGAATTATTATCTGTGTTGCATCGTCTCTGTGGATCGACCTTGACTCGTCTATACTATGCTATGATTGATCTAGTACTTTTGCTAGTATTTCGTGAGTATTGATGGCTTACACGCGGATCAATGGACATGACGAAGATGTAATACTCGAGCATCATTACATTGCACTTCACTTGCACTTCATCACATTGTCAATTCATTTACTGCGATTCAGTTAAATCAATTCCTTTCATTAGTATTGTCATGCATGGTAGGATTGTCACATTTCCATTCTTTTCATTTTTATTATAGGGTACTGCTACATCCACTACACTTATCTCCACAACATCATCTACACCAAACATTTAGTCAGGACCCACAAAAAAAAAATATTTCTCTCTCCAATCAAAAGACAACATCATCCACAACATCATCCACTACATCTTTATGTAGTGGATGTAGCATTTTCCTTTATTATAATGCAATCGAAGATATACTTATTATATTAGCTTATTTTAATGTAGGGGTGTTCACGGATACGGATTATCCGAAAACCGAACCGATCCGAGATCATTCGGTTCTGTTAATGTTTGTGTTCGGTTCGATTTAGGTTAATAATATAGAGAAACCGAAAATTTCGGTTCGTTAACGGTTCATGCTACAATTTATCCGTAACCGAGCCGAAATTAACCGAACCGGATTAAAAACCGAACAAATAACCGAACCAAAACCGTACCAAACAAAAAACCGTAACCGAACCGTTTATATCCCACATATATCATTAGCTTTTATAACCAAAATATTATATTTTTTTATTTACAAAAATTGATTATAACCGAACCGTTATCCGAACCGTTTGTAACCGAATGAAAAAACCGAGAAAAAACCGAACCGTTTATGATCAAATAGAATTGTTAAATTTTTATTTCGGTTTTCGCTTAACTGAACCGAACCGAACCATATATTCTGCTCGGTTCGGTTCGGTTCCTTATAGCAAACGGTTAGGATATTTATTAACCGAAATTTTCGGTTACGGCCATTAACTGTACCGAACCGAACCGAACCGTGATGTACTAATGAATTAAAAGAGATCAATGGAGACAATCCTCATATATTTCCATGAGTCCCTTTCAATTATATCTTTCAATTATATTTTTCTTACTTTTTTAAGGGGTAATTATTGTTAAAATTAAAGAAGGATAGGGTTTTTGGTCATTGATGCATTTGATCAAACACATATGGGAGAAATAAGTTAATTTTTTGTAACCGTCAATTGAGCTCCATCCTCAACTATAAATAGCAGCTGAGATTTCAGAGAGTAGTTTAGAAGTTCCAATTACTGTTTTAGATAATCAATCGATGTAAATCAATGCTAATTCGTTTTTCTGCCTTTTCTTTAATTCAAAAGTTAGTTAACTTCATCTTCTTCATGATGAAGGTTCTTGATCTGTTTTGATTATGAGATTTCCTGGTTCAATTCTTGTTTTTTTAACAAATTTAACATGGTATCAGAGGTAATCCGTTTTCTGCTGTGAATGTGAGTTCTTCGTCTTGTAATTCTTTAAGTTTCTTAGATTTCGTTTCTAATCAGAAATGGCAACCATTACTCCTGCTGCAAATTCTGCTGCTCTTGCAAATTCTGGTAGTCATGTTGATAATCCTAGCTTAGTTCTTGTTCAACCTTTACTCAGAGGGGTTGAAAACTGCAATCACTAGAAATGTGCCATGACAAAAGCATTATCGTGAAGAGGAAAACTCTATTATGTGGATGGTTCTTCCGTCAAACAAGAGGTTACTAATCATGGTTATTCGGATTGGATGCAGATGAATGATCTAGTCCTTTCTTGGTTGATTAATTCGATGATTCCATCGATTGCTGAGAGTGTCATGTACATTTACACTTCTAGAGAAATCTGGTTGGATTTACAGGACAGATTTGGTAGGGGAAATGCCTACAAATTATCAAACTTGGAGGAAGAAATTGAGAAGTTTAAACAAGGTAACCTTTCTGTCACAGATTATTATACGATGTTAAAGTCCTTGTGGGATCGTTATCTTGTTTTGAGGCCGATTCCGCCTTGTACTTGTCTAGCCTTGCAAATCATGAGAGAATACTATGATAATGCATACACCACAAGATTCCTAAAAGGTTTAAATGGAAACTTCAGTAATGTGAAGTCTCATGTGTTAATGACCATGCCTTTTTCCAAATGTCAAAACAACATTTGTAATGGCCTTGAAGCATGAGCAACAGATGAATTATACAGATTCAAATCAGGATTCTTTGATTCTTGCCTCCAAACTAATCAAGGCATTCAAGATGGTGGTTATTCTAATGCTGTGACAGAAGGGAGTTATCAAAATCAGAATTATAATCAAGGAAGAGGTCAAGGCAGGAAGCAATGGCAGGGGACAAACTAATGGAAAAAGACCTTAGTGCACATTTTGTAGAAAAGAAGGACATACCGTGGATAAATGTTACAAGAAATTTGGTTATCCACCAAATTTGAAAGGATATGACAGGGGAGCAAGTGGTCATATGGCAAATAACGTCAACACAGATGATGCCGGTGATATATCTGATGTTATTCCCTCTCACGGTGACAAACAATCCAGTGATAGTGCATCTGTTACTCAGTCTCAGTATGATCATCTCTTGTCCCTTATTCAAGGACTCTAGTCATCCAACAATCAATGTAATGTTGTGGTGATGGCAGCTGGAGCCTCTACTCAAGGTCAAGGTATTTCTGGTAGCCCAAATCATTGGATTCCTGAATCTGGAGCTACAGATAATGTCACATTCTCTATATAACATATGTTTGACATTAATCATGTGGTTAATATCACTGTTATGTTACCAAATGGCACTTCAGTACAATCCAGACACACAGGAAAAGTTAAAATCAATGATTTCATAATTTTGCACAATGTATTTTGCATACTTAGTTTCAGATTCAACTTGATATCTGTAAGGAAACTAGTCCATGATAGCAAAATATGTGTTTCTTTTGGTCCTAATGGTTGTGTGTTCCTCAACAGTCCTTCTACTGTCAACAATGTTTGTCAGGCTTGTAATAATTCAGAATCTTTGTTGTGGCATGCTAGATTAGGGCATCCCTCAATAGATAGGATGAAGGTGATTAAAGACCTAGATGTTACTATTGCTATTCTTAAACACCCATGTACTGTTTGCCCTTTAGCTAAACAGAGACACCCTAAATTTCATGTTAGTACTTCTACTTCCATTTCATGTTTTGATTTGATTCATGTTGACATTTGGGGCCCTAATAGGGTACCTTCTGTGGATGGTGAATACTATTTTCTTTCCATTGTTGATGACTACAGTAGATTCACTTGGTTGTTTCTTATGAAAGCTAAATCAGAAGATGATCCTTTATTGCAACAATTTTGTATTTTTGTTCAGAATCTGTATGAAAGGTGTGCCAAAATTATTAGGTCAGATCATAGGGGTGAGTTTAATATGAAATCCTTTTATAGACAAAAAGGCATAGTACATTAGAAAGCCTGTGTTAGAGCACCCCAACAAAATGGCCTGATTGAAAGAAAGCATCAGCACATTCTCAATGTTGCAAGAGCTTTAAGATTTCAATTAAATGTACCATTAGATTACTGGGGACATTGTGCCCAACATGCTGTTTATTTGAACAACATCACTCCCTCTCCTTACTTGATAACAAGACACCTTATCACATGTTATATGATAAGCCTCCTTTTTATGACAATATGAAAGTTTTTGGTTGTTTGTGCTTTGTTTCTACTCAAGTGCAGGGTGATAATGCTCGAAATGCACCATTAAATTAACCCTTATTTACCCCGAATTCTGCTCTAGAGAATGTAGATAGGCCCATTATTGTGACGGAATGTATGTTAAACGGCCCATTATTGTGACGGAATGTATGTTAAACGCTGTGTGCATGTTCCTATGTTCGTAATTCTGCATCTGTGCTATTATCCCGAAGATTTGGTACTGTTTTGTCTTGTTTTATGTACTTTTTAGGATGTATCAAATCTGGAGCACTTAAGGATGGATCTGGATCAAGGAAGAGTATTAGGCCGAGTGGAGTAAGTCCAGGAAGAGATCTGCTGAAAGAAAAGAAGAAATGCAGGCCCGATTTACCATGGGCTAGGCCCGATAAACTGAGGGTCTTGGGGAACACGAAACTCAATCTGCCTCATCTACTAGGTTGGTTAGGGTTTATTTGAGTCATAAGTCGGCTAATGTATCTATATAAAGCCGCTGAACTGATATTATTAGTATGTTCCATGTTCCATATATTATTATCATATACATTATACAATTTTGATGCAATAAAGATCTTTTAAAATTTTGGAGTTTATTTTACGGTTTCTTTTCTTCTTCGTCTATAGCTTGAGTGGATCAAGCTAGATCTCCATAGTTGAAGGTATGAAGCTTTGAACGTTCCTTTATGTCCTTAATATGGTAGATCTGCTTGTATTTACGTGTTTTAGTTAATCTGCATGTTTAACAACCCCATCATTCACTTGAATTAATCTGAATTCAGCAATGTAGATACCCGATTAAGAACCACCGCTCCCAGTAAATCGGCAGTTTATACCGATTTACTGAGGAAACTTTTAGGTCACCTTAATCTGGAGATTCAGCGTCAACTACGTTGATCGGCAGGAATAATTAAAACGAGTAATAGGTCTGGGCAATCTAGTATTCATAATTCATAAATTAACATGAAGGACTATTAGTGAAGTGTTAATTAGGACATTGTCTTGATGGATCCCTAGGAACGTGCTAGTCATAGTCAATAGCTGCTTAAGGAGGTTTTCGGTCTTGTGCCGGCATCTCTAGAACTTATGGCATATGGGCTAATACAACCAACAAAGAAGTTTAGTTGTGTATAGATTGTGCGATGTCCTTTACGGTGGAAGTGGATAGGGTTAGGAGATGCACCCGTAGCTAAAAAGCGTATCTAAGCGCTCGATTAGTTTAAGGAAATTACGTGGGGAAGTAAACATAAGGATTAACTAAACCAAGTTAGTAGATAGGTGGGATGGGGGAGGAATACCATGTTTCTTTTATGTTCATTGTTAGTCAATGACCACTTATGTCTTCTTGATTAGGTCAGAATTGTTTATGCTTAAGTTGCATTGTCTCTGTGGGATCGACTTTGATTCGCCCTTGCTATACTACGATTGACCTTGTACTCTTGCTAGTATAATTGATGTAAGGCTCACGACGATCACATGGCCGGGGTAAGTTTGACCCTAGGAGCAATCCTTCTGTGTTCCTAGGTTATGAACCTCATATCAAAGGTTTCCAAGTACTCAATCTCAAAAATAGATCCGTTATTGTTTCAAGAGATGTAGTATTTCATGAACAGTCTTTTCCATTCTTTGATTCTACTAATATTTCTTCTGATGATTCCTTATGTCTACCATTGCCTTTAGCACATTCAGATCATGTCAATCCATCAAATGATGCACTAGACAATCAGGATCCTACATCGATCGATTGAGACAAGAATCCTTCTATCCATCCAGATGAGATCTACTAGAAACATATCTAGTCCAAGTTATTTGCAAGATTACATATATCAAAATCCATGCAAATGTAACATCTCCTCATCCTATAGAAAATGTGATCACATATGACAAACATATCTCCTGGTTATCAAGGCTTCATTAGTAACAACAACTCAGAATCAGAACCTGCCACTTATCAGCAAGTAGCCCAAGATCCTAACTGGCAGGAGGCCATGAACAAGAAATTGGAAACCCTAGACAAAACCAATACATGGACACTAGTTCCACTACCTAAAGGTATCAAACCTATTGGTTGTAAGTGGGTATATAGAATAAAAAGGAATTCAGATGGAAATATTGAGAGATATAAAGCTAGACCAGTGGCCAAAGAGTACACACAAACATAAGGCATTGAGTTTTTAGAGACCTTCTCACCAGTTGCTTAATAGACCACAATCAGGTTTTTTCTTGCCCCGGCAGCACAAAAAGGATGGCATCTATATCAAATGGATGTCAACAATGCCTTCCTTCATGGTGATTTAGATGAAGTTGTCTACATGAGACCTCTACAGTGTTTGAACAACAATGAAATTGTGTGTAAACCCAACAGATCTTTATATGGATTGAGACATGATAGCAGACAATAGAATTCAAAATTAACTCAAGAACTACTAGAGCATGGTTATAAACAGTCCCACAATGATCATAGCCTTTTCACCAAAGGCACAGGAAATTACTTTATTGCTCTATTAGTTTATGTGGATGATATTGTAGTAGGAAGTCTCAATTTCTCAGAAATTCAGAAACTCAAAGACTTATTGCACAATGCCTTCACAATCAAAGATCTGGGAACCCTAAAATACTTCTTAGGGTTTGAAGTATCAATAACTAAGGCTGGCATTGTGATCAATCAGATCTACTAAAGGAGTTTGGTTTTTTAGAATGCAAACCAGTCTCCACACCTATGGATTCTTCTCAAAATTTATCCTCCATTACAGCCCCACCCTTGGATTCTAACACTAAATATAGAATCCTAGTTGGTAAACTCTTATATTAGGGAAATACAAGGCCTGATATCTCATTTTCTACACAATAATTAAGTCAATTCTTGGACAAACCTAATGAGGCACATATGAAAGCAGCTCATAGACTCCTTAGATTTTTGAAGTCCTCACCTGGAAAAGGACTCTTCTTTCATAGTACAGGCTCAGGAACATTGAAGGCTTTTAGTGATTCTGATTGGACAGCTTATACAAAGACAAGAAGATCAGTAACATGTTATTTGGTCTATCTAGGAGGGGCTCTTATCTCTTGGAAGTCAAAAAAACATACTACAGTTTCCAGAAGCTCTAGTGAAGCTGAGTATAAAGCCATGGCTCTGGTACACTCTTAGGTTGGATTGAAAACCTCCAGTGGCTCTTATACTTATTAAAGGATTTTCAGATTCATTACACTGACAAAGTTCCTATGTACCGTGACAGTGACAGTGCTCTACATATTTTTGAAAATCTAGTGTTTCATGAGATGACATAGCATATAGAGATAGATTTCCATTTTGTGAGGGAAAAGTACATAGACAAGACACTGAAACCCCTTCCTATTTACACTACATAAAAACCTGCTAATGTTCTTACAAAGCCAGCAGACAATGCTACTTTTGACAAACTATTGCAAGCCTTCCCTCTCAAGGATTTGTACCAGATTAAAGAAGGATATGATGGTTTTTGCAAGCTGTTCATGTCCTTTATCATCCCATGATCAGCTTGAAGGGGGGTGTTAAGATTAAAGAAGGATATGATGGTTTTTGCTCATTGGTGCATTTTATCAAACACATATGGGAAAAGGAAGTTAATTTGTAGTAACCGTCAATTGCTCCATCCTCAACTATAAATAGCAGCTGAGAGTTCAGAGAGTAGTTTAGAAGTTCCAATAACTGTTTTAGATAATCAACCGATGTAAATCAATGTTAATTCGTTTTCCCGCCTTTTCTTTAATTCAAAAGTTAGTTAACTTCATCTTCTTCGTGATGAAGGTTCTTGATCTATTTTGATTCTGAGATTTCCTGGTTCAATTCTTGTTTCTTTAACAAATTTAACAATTATAATTTTCTTACCCAGCTGTTGATCTCACACCATAACATTTTCGGAGAATAAGACTATAGTGCCTTTTGAGACAAAAGAAGGTTGTAGGCAGCCAATATTATTATATTTTCTAGAAATCTTGTTGTTATGATGTTTTATTTCAGTTCATATATTATTTTCTTTTGGGGTTATTAGAGTATTTTAATATTCTGGTTTTTTGTTATTATGTAATGTGCCACGTGGCTTGATGTAATAGGTTAGCATAAAAATATATAAGTTATTATTTTTCCTTTCTATAAAGACATTAATTCAAAAAAAATTGAAGGGAAATGTGTTAGGAAATCAACGCGGGAACACAGCGGAATTTCAAAAATTTATTTCTTTTGACCAGGATCGACTTCGTTTAAGCAATAAACAAATAATCTAGTAGACGGTGATTATTTTGGTTGATCTAAAAGATCGATGCTTTGACCGTCTAAGGAGAGTAGCGATGCACGGAGCCGCCCAAGCGTTCGGCCTCTACCGCTAGTCCACATGAACAACCCGCCGGAATCCACCAATGGATTGCTACTAGAAAAACCCGGTTGCTAGACCGACCTTTTCTATCTCCAAATCTCTCTCTAAGAAGCTCTCTATTTTTCACAAGAACTATTAGCTCTTAGAATTGTGATGTACAAAAGAGCTAGCCAAGCCTCCCTTAAATAGAGGTTGGGGCGCCACTTTCATAACCCAATCTGATTGAGATTAGCTTCTAGTATATTGATGAGAAAGAAAATATTTTCTTAATAAAATAAGGAAAATCTCTTTAATTGATTTATCTCATTTAATATTCAATATCTTATATTAAATATTTTTCCTGAGATATATATTGACAATATCTTATATTGAATATATCTTTATATTATTACCATAAATCTATTTTTTCAAAATCAATTAATATCTAATATTAATATTATGGTAATCTTATTAATTAAATTGCACAATTCAAATGTATTCTATACACTTAACTCATGCGCCCCTTTTGCCAAAAATTTGGCATTCAGAATATTCTTTAATTAATATAATGCTATGATTAATTAATTTGTAAAATACATGTATAACACACACACACACACACACACACACACACACATATATATATATATATATATATATATATTCGATCTACACATACATTATGTGTATACTTAATTAATCAACATAATTAATATCTTGTATTATATTTATTCACAATAAATAAATACCACCATATTAATTTACCACTATAACCTTTATAGTCGTGAGATAAATTCCTCCAATATTTGGTCATCAACTATAACCGCATTTTAATCCGACTCGATGTTCATATGTGTGTGACCCGATAGGCTTCCGAATATGTTGGCCGTAGGCACAAAGTGCACATTACGAAAATGCCCCTTTATATCTAACGATCACGGGATAGCGTCTAGCAACACACCATGACCCCCAATCATCGGAAGAGTCAAATACAATGATCACTACTACCTTTCATGTGAAACAGTTACCGTGTAAATTACAATTCTACCGTACTAATAATATCCATACGGTCGTTCGTCGAGTGTCAAACATCAACGACCGTATCTTATAATCTGGATATCATGCTCTCTAGAAGTAACTCATTTACTTCCACTTTGCAAAGATTCTCGAGAGTAAGACATTCTTTATTAGAAGGCCATTTCGGATATTCAATCCCAATCATAGGATACGCAATTCCCGGACGAACTAACATGTATACTCCGCATGCTTCAGTATCACGCCCAATCACTACTACATGATCGCCCCATGGATAGGGGAAATCTCAATAGTGTCAAAGAATGACAATCCACACCGTGATGCCATGAAGACTCCGGTCTTAAGGATAATTACACGACCGCCACATAGTGCGACACTTAATGTAAGTGGGTCAGTCTAATGTACGCATTCTCTAATACACGTCCACGTACTGTCCAAGTGTCTCTACACTTCGGTAGACGAGATCTATCCCTGCCCTTAAAGACAGAAGACATCTAATATGTGATGGCCTGTTCGTACTATCAATGCCCTGTTTAATTGTACATCAGCCTAGAGACATTTAAGTATCAAACTTATTAAAGTGATTAGAGATCTCATCAATCATAATCGCCTATCATGGTTTCTCTATCACAGTTTAATACTAAGGACGTCATCATATAACAATTCATAATTGGTTCTTTAAAAGAACAAGTATATGACAACATAAAAGTCATTTAATATATGTAAAAACATAAAGAAATAGTAGAAATGATCCGACCCGGTCGGATCCGGTCCAACCCGATTGGGACACAATTTCAACAAAATTTTCTTCCCCAATTTACTCTCGTTTTTCCTTTTCCAATCAAAACCCTAGTTTTCTTTTGAGATCTTAGGAAAGTGAATTCAGATTCACTTTCTACATGGTATCGGAGCAGGTTTTGCAACCTTCGATTACAATCTGTTAACGTTTTCCTTCCGTTTTTGTTATTTTGCTCCTTCATTTTGTTTTAAAAGCGGCCGGCGTCGGATCCGAGAAATCGAGACCTCGAGTCCTTATTTACGACATCCGAGCGAGAATCTAGCCTTAGTTCTTGTAGATCCACCGCTTGATGGTCAAAATTACCACTCATGGAGTAGAGTGATGAGAATGGTGCTTGATTTGAAGAACAAATTAGGTTTAGTTGATGGATCATTTGCGAAAACCTCTGGCGATGAAAGTTTGATCTTCCGGTGAGAGCAATGCGATACGACGGTTACGTCGTGGATTTTGAAGACCGTTACACCACCGATTCAAAAGACTATATATACTCTGGTTGGATATCGCACATGATATCTGAGAGGATTTGCGCATGAGGTATTCTAATATTGATTACTTCCGTTTGACGGATTTATTTGAAGAAATCAGTCAGATTAGACAAGGTAACCTTTCTGATACTGAATACTGTGCTCAATTGAAGCCTGTTATGGATGTGATCATGATTTTGAAACCAATTTCAAGCTGTGAATGTGAAGTCAAGTGCACATGTAAGCTTATACCTACCTTCATAGAATACATCGAATCTGAGTATGTAATTAAGTTCATGAAAGGATTTAATGATACCTTTGCACCAGTTAGGTCACAGGTGTTTCTGATGAAGCCTCTACCGAATATTACCGAAGCCTTTTCCATGTGCATCCAGTGTGAGAGACAATTGGAGTACACACCAAGTCATCCACAACATGTGCAACCAGCTGTGTTTATGAACAGGTCTAACACAGAAAGTAGTGGTGGAAGATGATACTCGGGCTATGGAGTTAACAAAGGCCATCTTCTGGTTTTAGAGGAGAAAGGAGTCAGAATAAATGGGAATGAGGTCAAAGAAATAGTTCCAACCGCAAAGTCCAATGCAGCATCTGTGGCTTCAATAACCACACTATAGAGAATTGTTATAAGAAGAACGGGTACCCTCCTGGTTGGAAGCCAAAGAGAAGGATAAATCTGGTGGAAGGTAATGAGAGTTCAGGAGCTCAGTCTGTTCAGAGGTCAGACAAGTCAGAGTATGGGAAAAGCCCAGATTCTGGTATTGGATTGTTAGTCCAGCAGCTTCAAAAATTGACAAGGTTCCTGGATCATATGAGCCTGAATGATAAGGTCCAACCAGCTGTTAATCAGACCAATGTGCTAACAACAACCTTCTAACAAGATGATCATGAACTGCAAGGTAAAGCCTTAAACTCATGGATTTTAGATTCTAGTGCAACAACCCACTTTGCTTGCTGCATAGATGTTTTTGAAAATGCACATAAAGTCTATGGTGAGACAGTCACCTTACCTAATGGAAAGTTAGTCCAAGTCACACACATAGGGAATGTTAGGGTGTCTGAGAATCTGGTTTTGCATAATGTTCTGTATGTGCCTAAGTTTTTCTATAAACTTGATATCCTTAGGGAAGTTGACAGCTAATGGATTTTTTTTGTGATGTGTTCATGGATGGACTATGTTGCATACAGGACAGAAGCAATGTGCAGATAATTGGTATAGCTAGAAAAAGAGCTGGCCTTTATCTGCTGCATCCTGAAAGCAATAGTTGCAAACAGCCCAAGATTAATAAATCCATCTGCAGTAGTTCTAGTAATGTTCTTCATGTAAATACATGTTGTGGTATCTAAGGTTGGGGCATATGTTCCAGCAGCGTATGACTGTAGTTAAAAGATTTTGTAATGATGTTTTTTTACTAGAAACTGTGTGTTTTGTCTGTCCTCATGCAAAAATGAAGCGTTTGTCTTTTCCTTTGAGTGAAACTGTGGTGCAACATTGTTTTGATTTTGTGCATATGTATTTATGGGGTCCCTATAGGAACTCCATTGTGTATGGACAACACTACTTCATGACAATTTTAGATGATTTAGCCGTTATACCTGGGTTTATTTGTTAAAAAGTAAGGTGGAGGTTTGGCCTTTAATTCAGAGTTTCTGTGCTTATGTAAAAACACAGTTTGATTGTAGTATCAAGATTTTAAGGATGAGACAATGGAGTGAATTTAGGTAATGTAATTTTATGGGGATAAAGGGATCATACACCAGGAGAGTTGTGTCTCCACACCACAACAAAATGGAGTGGTGAAAAAGAAACACCTACACATCCTAAATGTAGCTTGGGCCTTACTTTTCCAAGGGCACTTGCCCATTCCTTACTGGGGTCACTGCATTGTTCATGCAGTTAAGCTCATTAACCTCACACCCACACCCTTACTAGCTGAATGTAAACCTTACGAGAAACTACATGGAATATTACCATACCTACAGAAGTTAAGAGTTTTTGGATGCTTGGTTTTTGTCTCTAGCCTAACTAGGGATAGAAGCAAATTTGACACTAGGGCTAGAACTTGTGCACACTTAGGTATGTCAGAAACCACTAAGGGGTATATTCTTCTTGACCTAGTCACCAAAGATATTTTTATCTCAAGGGATGTCATCTTTCATGAATTAGAGTTTCCCTTTACACAAGATCTCAAACTCCACACAGATGCACCTTCTATCCATTTACCTACTATTTTTGACTCCACCATTTCTAATTCCTATGATAGTCCAGCACATGATCCAGATCCTAATTACTCTCCTACCCCTGACATTGATCCAACATTGAATACAACTTTAGATGATACTTCACCTCCCACTCCAGATCAGGCAGCACCTGATCGATCCACCATCCACACTAGACCAATTCGTTCCAAAAAACCTCCAGCCCGTTTGCAAGACTTTGTATGTGCACAAACCCAAAAACGCACCTCACCCTATACTTTGGAGTCAGTGCTTGCCTGCTCTCAATTGACCAACCCTAAAGTACCAAAACCACAAACCTATAACCAAGCAGTGCTGAGCCCTAAGTGGCAGGAAGCCATGAAACAAGAGATTAATGCACTAGAATCCACACATACCTGGGATTTGGTGGATTTACCTAAAAAAAACCCATTGGGTGTAAATGGGTCTATAAGGTCAAGTATAACTCAGACGGAACCATAGAGAATTATATGGCTAGGTTGGTTGCAAAGGGGTATACACAAACCCAAGGGATAGACTATGAGGGAACTTTCTCCCCTGTTGCAAAGATCACTACTATTCGTAGTTTACTAGCTATAGCATCCTTGAAAGGGTTGTTTTTACATCAATTAGACGTAAATAATGCGTTCATACATGGTGAGTTAGGTGAAGAGGTGTATATGAAACCACCCCCAGGCTTTCGTACCTCACATCCTCAACAGGTTTGTAGGTTGAAGAAGTCACTTTATGGGTTATATCAGGCTAGTTGCCAATGGAGTCACAAATTAACTTCAGCTCTGTAAGATTTGGGATGTAGGCAGTCTACCAATGATCATAGTATGTTCATCAAGACTGATGGTCAAATTTTCTTGATTGCCATTGCCTATGTAGATGATATAGTGTTGCCTGGGAATAACATGTCCTTAATCTAAGAAATAAAAGGTTATCTTCATGATCTTTTCAAAATTAAGGACCTTGGTTTGTTAAAGTTTTTTCTAGGCCTTGAGATTTCTCGATCTAGTGCTGGTTTGGTACCCTCTCAAAGGAAATATGCTCTTAGTCTATTAGAACACTTTGATATGTTGGATTTCAAGGGTGCTACCACACCCATGAAGACTAAAACTGCCATTTTTCATGGAGATTCTGAGCTTCTGGCTGATAATACGCAGTATCGTAGTCTTGTTGGGAAACTCCTGTATTTAAACATTACCCGACCTGACATCAGTTTTGCCACCGAACAATTGAGCCAATATTTGGATACCCTCACAGTGCATCATTTCCATGCAGCCAGGTGTTACGGTACATCAAAAGTGCACTAGGTAAAATGGTTGTTTTACCCTACTGATACCCCTGTCCAGTTGACTGCCTTTGCTCATTCAGACTGGGGAGCTTGCAAGGATACTAGAAGAATATTACAAGCTACTGTATGTTTATTGGGTCCTCCTTGGTTTCATGGAAATCAAAAGAACCGACAACGGTGTCCCGAAGTTCCACAGAAGCAGAATATCGTACTCTAGCATCGGCAGTTTGCGAAATCCAACGGCTGTGCTACTTAGGCCAAGATTTTCAGCATTCTTTACCAAGACTAGTTCCTTTGCACTGTGACAATGTGAGTGCCATATACTTGGCTCGTAACCCGGTTTTTCACGAACGTACGAAACATATCAAAATAGATTGCCACGTTGTAAGAGAAAAGCTCCAAGATGGATTGGTTCGTTTGGTCTCTGTTCTTACCATAGAGCAGCTCACGAACATCTTCTCCAAAGCATTGGATGGGCCAATCTTCACCAAAGCATTGGATGGGGTATTAGAGTATTTTAATATTCTGGTTTTTTGTTATTATGTAATGTGCCACGTGGCTTGATATAATAGGTTAGCAGAAAAATATACAAGTTATATTTTGCCTTTCTGTAAAGACATTAATTCAGAAAAATTTGAAGGGAAATGTTCTTCCCCAATTTACTATCGTTTTTCCTTTTTCAGTCAAAACCCTAGTTTTCTTTTGAGATTGTTTTAGGAAAGTGAATTCAGATTCACTTTCTACAAGGGTTGTGTCCCTAAGATATCCGGTTACTTTATTTCGGATATTGTTCTTTTTCCTTTCTAGTTTCGCTACAGGGAGAGTAGACGGTGTATTTTGGCTTTTATTAGTGGATAGAAAGGATGTATTTCATTTTTGGATTTCTGTTGCGCAGTTTAGATTCATTTTGTTGTTAAAGAGTTGTAGTGTACGTACGTAGTATTGTAGCATGATGTACCATCATAGAAAGTCAATTTCCATCGGCTTAGCGGTGCGGCCTGTTGGCTCAACAATATATTGTTGCCTTAAACATCATATATTGTTTTACCTTTCAGCTTAATATCTGATCAGTTCTTGTTATTTACTTTCGTTTCGGTTTCTGCCATTTTCTTTTGTATTCATTCCACTCGTTGTGTATAGTATCTGTGATATCCCACATTGGAAGGAAGCGTATCAACACCATATAAGTGTGATACATAAATATCTTGTCAACTCGAGTTAGCCTTTTTAGACCAAGCGAAGACGGCGATCTAGCAAGATTAGATTGATCGAACCATTTACGACTCATTTAAGCGCTACTGCACCGAGTCCTGAGGCGTTATAGAATGGTATCATAGCCGACTATCATACGGAACCAAGTGTCACACCGTGAGAGGCGGTGTGGGCCACCTCTAGAATCCTATGGTAGGGACGAACTGGGGGAAGCGTATCACCACCATATAAATGTGAGATATAAATGTCTTGTCAACTCGGGTTAGCCCTGTTAGACAAAACGAGAACGGTGGTCTAAGCAGTTGACCGTCCCACTTATAACTCATTTAGTGCTATCAGACCCGGAATATGGAGGAGTTACAATATCATTGTCATGTGAGACTTTAGACTTATTTGTTCAGTTGGTCATGAGTTGAACATATACCGTTCGGTTTGTTACCATTTCACTTAAGCATGTGGTACCGTGGGGAGGGGGGTCGTTACATTAATCCAATGTTTTTCTTTTACATGTGAATACCCTCATGGTAAATGCTAAGGCCCTGAGTTTAAATCCCCCGATCGCTTGATTATAAAATAAATAATAATATAAAAATCTAACATGTGAAACCCTTTCTATTGATTGCGTCTAATTTTATTTTATTTTTCATTTCACTCTCCACCTTGATGCTAATAGATGGTTTCTTCCCATTATTTCTTGGACGTTGGACATTGTTTCTGTAATTTGAAATTTTTTCGGCCAATTATTGGTCTGATGAATTATTATTATTTTTCCTTTGTTTCTGATGCAGAATCCCTTTGCTAACAAACAACTTTTTCATATTTTACAAGGTGCATCGGTCTAATGATGAACTAAACTATAACCCGGCATGAAGATCAGGTTCGAGTCTCATTAGAAACAAAGTGTGTGTTAAAATCTTTCGTATCCCGTAACAACAACAAAAATGACAAACAACTTTTCCATATTATATGCAGTTGATGATTGTTGCTTCCTCAACCTTCGCATCCCCTATGAATACGAAACATCAACTGCACATAATTTGTCTTTATGGCCCAACCCACGTTGTCTTAAGTCTAGGATACATTCACGCACACACCTCACTTAGGGGACTTAGGAACATGGGTTAGATAAGGAGATCAACTTTTGTAACGACTTGTTTTATACACCTATTTCAGACAATCAACTTTTAGAAATTTAGTTCGATCTGGACTTATGAACCGATTTTCTTAAAGTTGGTTCTCACAATTCAACTACGGGCAGGGAAGGAACTAGAGCTTGGCTATGGTGGATGCAGCTCACCCGGTTTTTTTATTTTCGGTATACTGAAAAATCTTACATAAAACAGTTCAACAGTTATTTATTTTAATTCAACTCACCCGATCATATAAATATAGTCTAGAGGGAGTGGGAATAAATGACAACAAAGAGGAAAAAATAGGAATCGGAAGAGTAGAAATATAAATTGGATGAGAAAGACATATCAACTATTAATAACTCCAAATCTATCGTTCGCTACAGTGGAACTGATCTCAAATTCAATGTTCTATTTCATTGTTTGTGTTTTTTTTAATACAAAAATGACCTAAAAAATAACATTGGGAAAATATCAAATGAGATGTCTAAATAAAGAGAACGAAAAGAAAAAAAAATTAGTGAAAGAAATATCATCTTTGACAATCAGATCAAAAGATAAATTTATGAAGAGAATTTAAATTAAACTGGAATGAAGACTTGTTCTTTTACTCAAAATAAATATTCCACGGTTCTCTTTACATAATTCTATTTTCAATTTGTCATTTTTAACAATAAGGTCATATAGTGGTCTATTAACCCATTCGACCACCAATTCCTGGTTCCGTCCATGATTATGAGAAGTCGGTTTTGGCCTCACAACCGACTCTCATCAAAATTGTTATAAAACGGATGGAGATAACTTCAGATGCAAGAAACAGAAACAGAAGCAATCAAACATAAACAATCAAAGGAGAAAACAGAAACAAGAAGAACACAGATTTAACGTGGAAAAACCTCTCGATTGGGAGAGGTAAAACCACCGGGCGTAAAAGAGATATTTTATTATGCAATCGAATTTTCTGATTTCAACACACTCGGATAATGAGACAACAATCTGATTTATAGGCACAAATCCCTAAACCCTAGCCGCCAGAATCTTTGTCCGACCGCCATAAATACCCTTACACGTGTCCTCCTTTTAATGACACCAGTATATATTTGTCACAAACAGAATTAACAGATGGGACCTGCAGTATTCAAGTACTCAGCAGACTATCACCTCGCCGATAGTCACCCGCCGACTGTGAAGCTACCCCTTTGAAGCTCAGAGACTCCACCCCACCAAGCACGCAATTGAATACACTTCTCACCGCCCATCACACAATGGTGAGTCTTCGATTGGTTCCACCAGATGTAGAGTTTAAGTCACCCTTCGACAAATCTCCACCTTGACTTCAACTCTCACTAGAGTCAAACAGATTGCATAACCGGATGTACTTGTACGGATGCATTCGTCAATGCCAGATGTACTTGTACCTGACTATCTCCACAAAGATCCACTCCACCGACCGCCTCGGTAGAGTTTCCAAACAGATTATAAGCTTTGAATATTCGGTAAGTCCAGGCAAAGCCGAACTTACTCGCCGAATCTGGTTTAGTGAACATATCGGCCAGGATTCTCCTTTGTGCCAATCTTCTTCACCACAACCTCTTCTCATTCCTTAAGAAATGATACCGACATCAATATGCTTGGTTCTCTCATGATGAACCCGATCCTTGACTAAACATATTGCACTTAGATCGTCACAATATATATCACTGATCCTGATGCAACCCCAAATCACCGACTAGCCCCTTCACGGATACCCTCCTTAGCCGCTTCAAGAAGAGCCATGTATTCTCGCTTGAAGAGTTGATAAGGCCATCAGAGCCTGAAGAGTAGCTTTTCGGTGACCACCGCATTTCCCAATGTAAACACATAACCGGGCCATTGATTTTCATGTCAACATCACCTGATAATCAAGATCACAAGAAACTGTGTGACTGCACCGAGATCACCTCCATAAATGAGACCAACATCATTTGTACCTCTCGTGCACTGAATATCCTTTAATGACTTTCCAGTGTTCCTTTCTGTGTTGAGCCATAAACTCTGCCGACAACACCGATCGCTCGAGCAGATCAGTCTAGTGCAAACCATGGCATACATCGATCGCTAACCGCACTAGCATAGGGAACTTTGACATATACTCCTTCTCTTGGTGATGATCAGAAGCATAAATGCAGACAAATGAACATTAGATGCCATAGAGTATCTATTGGTTTTGCAACAGACATCCCAAACTTGGCCAATATCTTCACGCACATAACCTCGCTGAGACAAGAACAACTTCTTCCGACTCCTATCTCTAGATCTCCATCCCCAATATTTTCTTGGTCGCACCCAAATCCTTCATTTCAAATTCAAGATCGAGAAGGTTCTTGATTTTGAACATCGACTTCTTGTCTGCAGCCTATCGGCAAGATGTCATCCACATACGTAACAAGATAGATATATGATCCATCTTTCAAACAGATCAGTAGTAAACACAATAGTCATATGGACTTCTGTTGTAACCTCTTTGAAGCATGAAATCATCAAACCTTTTATACCACTCGCCTTGGAGCTTGCTTCAAACCATACAAAGATTTCTTCAACTTGCAAACATAGTTTTCTTTGCCAGAACTTGAAAACCCTCAAAGTGTGTCATGTATATCTCCTTATCCACCTCACCATAGAAAAGCGTTTTACATCTAATTGCTCAAGTTCCAGATCTGCTTTGTGCCACCATTGCTAGTAACACCCGATTGAAGTGTGTCCGACCACAGGTGAAAATATTTCATCAAAGTCAACCCCTTCCTTTTGATGAATCCTCTTGCAACCAAACGTGCCTTATACGACCCCTTCTCGCTTTGTTATTCCTTCCTTTTCTTGAAAATCCATTTACAAGTCACAACCCTTGTCAAGTAGGTTGTTTGACTAATTCCCAAGTCCGATTCTTGAAGAATGACTCCATTTCATCTCCCATGGCAAGATGCCACCGAGATGCTTCAGACATGTCATCGCTTGCTTCCTGTAAGTAGTAGGTTCAAGAACCTCTACTTCTTCAAAGAACTTGGAGTGCATATCCACCAAATCATCATATCCATATCTCTGGGGTATCCCAACATTAGATCTTCTAGGCTCTTTGGCGCCTAGACTCATTGATCAATGTTTGTATGATGCCTGGCCGAGGTCTCAAAGCAGACCGGCTTGGATCAGATTCGGTTCATTATCCAGATCAAGATATAGTGTTGATTTGGGTCCACCGATTGTTGCATATCGCCAGACTCCACCAAGCTCCACCTGCTTCTCAACACTATCGATTCAAAGATCGGTTTCGCACTCGTAGACCTCCCCATCGATGAGTTTAACATAGAATTTTCATCAAACACAACGCGTCCCCCGCCGAGGATTACTCGGACTCACGATGACCAAATCCTATATCCTTTCACTCCATCACCATACCCCACAAACACTCCCTTCTTGGCTCTTGGCTCCAACTTCCCTTCACTAACATGATAGTAAGTCAGACTCCCAAAACCCTTAGAATCGAGTAGTCGGCAGGCTTGCCCGACCACATCTCAAAAGGTGTCTTGAGATTGATCCTGTGTGAGGCTCCTGTTGATTAAGTAGCAAGTCGCCTTAATGACCTCCGCCCAAAATCTCCTTGATAAACCAAATTTGAGAAAGCATACATCTTGCCCTCTCCAAAGAGAGTTTGATTCATCCTTTCACCACACCATTCTCGCCGAGGTGTATTCCTTACTGAGTATGATGTCCGGCAATACCCTCAGTGCACAAAATGAATCAAATCCGTCGCCCAGTAATTCCGCACCATTATCTCACGAAGCTTCTTGATTTTCTTGCCTAACTCGATTCTCCACTAGGGCCTTCCACCGCTTGAAGTTATTGAATGCATCACTTTTGTTCTTCATCATCACCACCCAAGTCATCCTTGAATAGTCATCTATGAATGACACAAAATATCTGTGACCACCCAATGACTCAACTCTTGATGGACCCCAGTAGAATCGAATGGATATAATCAAGTGTTGCCTTTGTATTGTGCAACCTCGCCGAGAACTTACTTCTATGCAATTTCCCAAACACACAATGTTCACAAAAGTCCAGATTCTTGACCTTATATCCCCAAGAAAACTCGCCAAGAAAGAATCATGATACCCCTTTCACCCATGTGACCTAGTCTCATGTGTGCAAATTGAATCATTGTGGATGGTGAGCTCTTTGAGGATGCAACAAAGAAGAGTGCTGTGATCTGAGAGATCCTTGTAATATATACAAGGTTCCTCTTGATGCCTTTTGAGGACTACAATTGAATCTTTGAAGACATTCACTGCCCACCTTCACCCTTGAAATTGAACCCTTGCCCAAGTAGATCGAGAGATACCAAATTCTTGGTCATCTGTGGAACATGTCTTACATCCTTCAAATGTACAAAATTTACCATCCTCTGTCCTTAACTTTATGAGCCAATTCCCACAACTTTACTGCACCTTGTTGTTGGCCATATAGATTTGACCACCATCTATCTGCTCATAAGTAGAAAACCACTCTCTGCTTGGACAAATATGGTAGGATGCTCCGAATCAAGTATCCACACATCATTGTGGTGTGTGTAATCCCGCAACTAGAAACTGATCCTCATTAGATTGCTCAAGAGAGCCAAAGCCTTTGTTGCTGCCGAATTGCCTTCCGCTGCTTTCTTCTTCCTTGGACAATTGGACTTCCAATGTCCCCGCCTCACAAAGAATTACAGAGACATCATAGACTTAGGACCTTTGGACCCCGACTTCTTTTTTTTTCTTCTCGCCCATATCCTTTTCCACTATTGTCGCTAGCTACTAGCCCAAAGAACTCGACTTTGTCTGTTCCAAAGCAGCCTTGTGTCTAAGCTTCCTGGCATGTAAGGCGCACCTTACATCCTCCAAAGCATCAGATCCTTTCCAACTATGAAAGATCGCACAAAGTTTTCATATGATGCCGTAATGACACCAACAGGATTAGTAATGCATCTTCATCTTCAATTTTAACATCAATATTCCTTAAATCAAGTAATATTGTGTTCAATTTGGTCAAGATGTTCCTCAGTGGACTCCCTTCATGCATCTTCAAACCGAACAACCTCTGCTTCAACAACAACTTGTTGGTCGCTGACTTGGTCATATACAAAGCTTTCAAGCTTTTTCCACAACTTGGTCATGTGTCTTCCTCAAAGAACCTCGGTGATAACATCATCGATAAACACAACATGATGGTTGAATGTGCTTTCTCTTCCCAGACGGCATAATGGCCACTTTGATTTGGTTTGTCGATAAAAGATTCCACAAACCCCATTGTTTCAACAAAGGCACGATCTTGATTTGCCGCTGCACCAAAACTGCTCCTTCCTCAGAATTTATCGATTTTTACGCCATCACGACATCTTTCCTTGCTAAAGATCACAACTTTGTCACAGATCCTAGCACCTTGTCAAGGCCTTGGTGAAGACGGTTGATCGCATGATTGTTTTCTCGTAACCTGGCTCGATACCACTTGTTATAAAACGGATGGAGATAACTTCGGATGCAAGAAAGCGTAAAATGAAGCAATCAAACATAAACAATCAAAGGAGAAAAAATAGAAACAAGAAGAACATGATTTAACGTGGAAAAACCTCTCATGGGAGAGGTAAAAACCACGGGCGTAAAAGAGATATTTTATTATGCACCGAATTTTACTGATTTCAACACACTCGGATAATGAGACAACAATCAGTATTTATAGCACAAATCCCTAAACCCTAGCCGCAGGAATCTTTGTCTCGACCGCCATAAATACCTTACACGTGTCCTCCTTTTAATGACATCAGTATACCGCTACAAAATGTAATTAACAGATGTGGGACCGCGCAAAGATTCAAGTACTCAAACAGACTATCACCTCGCCGATAGTCACCCCCGCCGATGTGGTTACCCCCATTGAAGCTCAAGAGACTCCACCCTCATCAAGACAGAATTGAATACACTTCTCACCGCCCATCACACAGCTGAGTCTTCAGATTGGTTCCACCAGATGTAGAGTTTAAGTCACCTTACTGACAAAAATTAATGACACATAACCAGTTCAACAAAATTTCTTAATTTTTGTGTGAAAAAATTCCAAACAAACTTATATTTTGGGACGGATGAAGTAGTACTAATTATTTTGAAGGGGCGAGAGCGGAAAATTACAACTTGATTTCGTTTTCTTTTTCTTCTTTTGTGTGGTTGTCATAATTTAATGAATTATACTTTGTATGTCTTGTAATATATAGTCTTTTAGTTTTTGTGGTGTCCCAAAATATAAAATATCTTTACAAATAATGCAATATTAATTATTTTGGGTTTCATTTTAACATTAAATAGTACAATAATTTTTTTAAAAGTGATTCATTTATCATGTTTCTTAAAATGTGTGTAAAAGCTAAAAAAACATTATTATGAGAAAAAAGACGGTATGTACTGAGTAACAAAAAAAGACAGAATGTACTACTTCATTCGTTTCAAATTAACTGACGAAGTAACTAAAAACACGTATATTTAGGAGGTTATTCACTGCTTTAACTTTAACACTAAAACGACTAAAAAAACCTTTTTAATATAATTTAATGAAGTGTTTTTTATTCTCTCACCGGTTAATAAATAAGGTAGATATTGAAAAATACAATAAATACCTCATTGGAAATAGAGCTATATCAGATAAAAAGAATCAAATTTCTTAAATAACTCGATCAGTTAAATTTGAAAGGAGGGACTGAGGGAGTGGTGGTTCATAATGGAAATTAAGTGGAATGTGAGATTTTTTTGGCTAGTTATATTTATTGAATATTATTAGATTAACGTTAATGCCACAATTACTGAGACACGACATATAACACAATAGTTTGACATGATGATGAATTAGTCTTACATGATCGTCAATTATATAAAATGTGTCTGAAGTGTTGTAAAACTAGCATTAACCGAATAATATGATAAATGTAAAACTACAAAAGGTATATCTATGTTAGTATTATACGATGTAAAGGGATCCTAAAAGACTTCCCTATATTTCGATGAAAAAAAATAGGCTTTTGAAAAGAGAGTAATATCCCCCTCAAAAAAAGAGAGAGTAATATTACCTTTAAAAAAAATAAAAAAAAAGGAAAGTAATATCTTGAAAAAAAGAAGAAGAAAACACTGATTCCAAAAGAAAAAGAGAGTAATATCTTCTCAGAAGAAAAGGAAAGTAACGGATAAAATTGTGAATTGTCCACAAAAAAAAGATGTTGGGGTTGTGGGTGCGTTTGGTGGGAAAAGGCTGGCACGGACGTTGACTATCATTGTACGGAAGGTCTAACTTAGTCGTAGAGTTTACCGGAGTCCACAAGACATTGGTTCAATGATAATTATAGAAATCTTAACCTATATGTTTCGAGATTGAATCACACTGAACATAAAAATTTGTCTGTGTATGTATATTTTGTATATGTCCAAAAATATATCATAGAGTTTACAACGAAATTTTGGAAATCATACCATGTCACAACACTAAATTGACAACAAAAATAAAGTATACTTTTCCTGATTTTCGTTTTTATGTAAATCTTCGTTATTAATTTCCCTACATTATTATAGACGGGTAACATCATTTCCCTTCAATATTATCGAAGGGAAACATGCTCGTCCCGTCATATTCAGCCAATCTTGATTATGGACGTGTAGAGAATATTTGCTTTCGATATTATTGATGGAAAATAAATTTTTTCCATCAATAATAACAAAGTTTTATTTAGGAAACACTACACAATTTGTGTTGAATGAAATATTTACCTATCCAGTGGAGTAACCATTTAAAATAGTGATTGTCGAGTTTGGTTCGATTATGCTTTGATTATGGTTGAGTTCGACTTGATTAAACTCGACGAAATTTTAAGAATTTTCAAGCTCGAGGTGCTCGGAAAATGTTGATCTTTGGCTCGTCAAAAATTATAAAATAATATATGTTTTAATATAATATAATATTATTACTCAATAAAACTGGTAAACATTACGAGTCAAGCTTTAAACTACTCAAATTTGGCTCGTTAACTTCGGTAAACCGCTCGAGTTCAGTTAGATCATATTCGAACAAGCAGTTCGTTAGCTGAGCGTCGAGCTACTCGTGAGCGACTCGGGTCGTTTTACACCTCTAAGTCAATTGTGTTTCAAACAATTGTGTATTCAGTGTGTCTTTTTACACATAAAACTATTATGTCCGAATATGAGTCATAAACTAATTCTCTTTTTAACTGATTTGAGTTGGAGTTTTCTAGACTCAATGCCTATCAGAATGTATATTTCATACTTTATGACTAATATCTTAGAAGACTTTCTGACTAAAATTATGTTTGAAAAATCACATACATTCTACCTAAAGACATGTAAGAGTGAATGCTTAAAAAACTGAAAGGTAAAATTTGAAATAAAATAGTGGTATGTTAAAATAAAATTAAGTGCGAAAAGACTTTATCTTATTTGTAATCTTTGTGCTATGGTGTCTTTTTTGTTTGTAGTTTTTTTAGGGTTGGGTTGGGTTGGGTTGGGTGAATAATAAATATCCGCTGTATCTCATTATCTTTTCGAAATGAAAATGATCTCAATAACATGACTCATTATATTCCTCCAAAAAAAAAAAAAAAAAAAAAAAAACATGACTCATTATACATGTAGTCGTTCAACATTTGACAACTAGAAACCGTGGAAAGATATGAATAGTAAAGTAAAACACAATTGTGGAATATTAACGTGTCATATGAAAAGTCCAACCACTTTTCAGCCGACTTGATGCATATGTGTGGTATGTTTTTCCCTTAGCTTTGTATGTGGATTTGCCCAAGAATGTTACGTAAGAATGTTACGTTGTTGATGGAATATATATATATATATATATATATTAACGTAATCATGTGGTCTCCCGCTAATTGTCATTTTCTCTCATAATCATAGTTTATTTTTTTCCTAATATTATTTCAAGAATCTATGAGTATTTATGACTATATTGATGTCATTTTCTCAAGAGGAGAATGATAGTATACAAAGCTGTTAATGTTGTTAATTAAGTATATATCATCTGATACAAAGCGATGATGTTAATGTTGGTCGATCCCGCTTCCTTTTGTTTCCGGGAAAAAAAAAAAAAAAAAAAAAAAAAAAAAAGTATATATCATCTAGTCATCGTTTCTCAACACCGCGGAGGTGTTTGTAACGATCCGATCTGACTCGAAAACCACCTGCAGGATCATGGTAAAGTTCCAACTTTTGTTTTACAAAAATGAAATGCACACCTACCAATTTTGCTAGACTTTCCAATAAATGCCATAATCATTATTGTATCATTTATGATTCACTACTAACATTGGTTAATGAATGCTATGCCATATTTATTCTTTCCTGGCGTGGAGGGACTGAATAACAATATTGACAAACAAGAACGTTCACTATTATATCTCGTGGACAGGACCTAACCGACCCTGGCCATATACTCCATATTATTTTCTGGGAGAGGGACCTAGTGTTGGGGACCCTCGAAGATTCATTGTCCATTCACATGCTAGTACTTAACCATAAACCAACTATAATTGTACTGTCACTTTATTCTCTTTCTTTAGTTCATAATATCTTTCTTCTGTTTTCATAGCACAAATCGTATACATCTTGATAACCGAAGTAGAAATAATAGTTAACTACTTAGATCATACAAACAAGTTATCATGTGGTTAGTAGACTGCCCCGGACCTTGCAAATGCAAGTTCTACCGCAGTGTCGGTAGGGGATAGCGTAGAGCCAACATAACTTGTCTCTGCAGATTCCCTTCGGGCTATTGGTCCTAATACTACACCTACATAATGTCAGTATATTCATTTTAGTTTCTGACTATGACTTACAAAACTGAAACATAAGACATAAGATTTAAGTACATAAAGGCACTTTCACTTTCTCATACAATTGAACACACACTACTTGTAGCCCTAGAACATGATATCTAAGCACTTAAGAGATTATTGTTATGAACATAACAACAATTCCACAAGTATTACTTGTCAAATCACCAACTTGAAGTCTTGAACAATATTCTTAGATACATTAAAACTTGTAAGATTATACAAGAGTGTATATTTCATTCTAACTTACTTTAAACATGAATTCAGTCCTATAAACATGATTTCTAACAAATTAATATGAAACCATCAACATGTCTATCAATTTTACATGTTAACATGGTTAGTCATGAATCATACTTGACATAAATAGAACATTAAGAACCCTATGGACATGATGTCTAATCAGAAAACCCATGATTTCAAGATTAAAAATATTGCATTTAACATGACCAATGTATCACAGACATAAAAACCCTATAGTCATGATTTCTGACATGTGATATATTCTGGAAATTTGCAGAAAATACCCTAAAACATGGAATTCCAACATTTCACTTATAGATTTCCATTGTTTGGACTACATGGGGCCTGCAGTACCAACTCCTACCGTAGCGCCGGCCCAAAACTAGCGTAACCCGGTGGGGTGAAACACGTGGATTTTCTGGAGTTTAGGTTTCTTCCCATTATGCATTAAATGTTTATTCTCTTGCTTAGTTACACACAAATATAATAATAATAAAAACATGATATCACGAAATCCACATAAAACACGTAAAATGTTACAAACTTTGATGCACTAAATCCTTAATTACATGCATGGATTGTTAGGGGTAAGACCTACAGATTCGTCTTCGACTAAGAAGTATCCTTCATCTATAAGCAATTCATCTTTGTTTTACTAAAAATATCATGAAGAAACCACTTAGAACATGAAGAGATTTACCTACAACTTGAATACAACTGAGAGCAGTGGCGGATCCAGAATGAATATCCAGCGGGGTCCGTAAATATTTAACACAGTAAATATTTTTTTTCACTTATCTCAAATATTTTTCTATAGGTGAAATGTAGAGATTTTATTTTTAACTGGGTCCGTGGACCCCCTATAGTAAGGGTAGATCCGCCCCTGACTGAGAGATGATGATTTATATTGCTAAAATATGTTATTTCCCGCTTTAAGACCTAAGAGAAATGATTAGGAAAGTTGAGAGAACTTTGTGAATGATTATAAGTATGTAAAGTGGTGAGAGTTTGAAGTGTGGTTCATTTTGTAGAGGTTGTGAACAGCAGATTTGAACTGCTGGAGGTTGAACATTCCAAAAATGTATTTTAGGATGTAATTACCATAATTATCTTATTAATTTATGATGTCATGAAGATCTGAAAGTGACGTAAGTTGTCATATTGGATTCAGAGTTTTACATGTGTGGATTCTGATTTTGAAATCTAAAGATTTATTTTTATGGAAATTATGATAATGACATAATCCTAATATTTTTAAGAAAGACAAATTACATATTTTTTATATGAGAATGATTAAATGCATAATTTTTATAAATAAAATGACAACAATAATCCTTAAAATCAAATGAATTTCGATAAATAATCATAAAATCGGTTAATTTCGACAATGAATTTTGAAAATTAGTTAATTTGATAATGAATTTTTGCAAATGAATTTAAATAAATGAATTTTAACACAAGTGAATTTCGACAGTGAATAAATAGTTTTGTCCTTTATGCAAAAGTTTCAAAAGACTGTCTTTTTACTCAATTGATAAAATATTTCTGTCATTCTCCCTCATTCCCCCTTATTTCTATTAACAATTTGAATGATTCAAATGCCAATACATATAATTACATTCGAATTGAAAATGGATTAAATTGAGAAAAAAAAGGAGATCGAATATCAAGATTTCTATGTTAAAGAATATATAAATTAACGTTTCACACAATTTAAGAGGTCGACTTTTGTGAAATATGCTATTTACTGCTGAGAGATGATAATTCGATTGCTGAAGTATGATATTTTCTGTCGCGGTATATATAGACGACCGCGCGTCCGCACCCACAGAACGGTCGTATTCTAGATTTTACGTGTCTCTCATATTACAACATGAACAAATCATCATTAATCTCATATTGGATTCGAGTTCATTAACTAATAATTTGGTTAACTAAATATTTAACTTACAATCATCTTAGAAGAAAACAATAGATTCATATTTATAAAACAAAACACCTCAAGAAGAAAATATGAGCTTTTCCATTACAACTCGAGTTGATGGTAGAGATCGACTCTATCAATCCTCAAATGCTTTCCAACCCGTTGAAAATACAAACCCGAACTCATATATATAAGAGGATGTGACTCATCCACAAAACCTGCGCCATGAGCTGACTGTTTCATCTCTTAATTAACATGGTAAATGGAAGAATTACAAGTGTCAACATGAGACGCTTCAACAAACCCCTCAAGTATATATAGGTCTATAAAGAACTGGTCACAAGTCACACACATGATATATATAGGCACTATAAGGCTAACAAAAGACTCCAACAATCAGACAATAAAATGATGTCTCGATAACATGTTGAAATGCAAGCCGGACATATATCAAAAGAGATGCATCATCTTCAAAACGTAGATTGTAAGTGTGTGAATTTCATATATTAATAAAGTGTGGTGAAAACAATTATGTGCTCAATACGGACACTTCAACGCAACCGTGAATCCGAATACCCCTGAATGGGATAGTGATCTCTCAAGAACTTGAGAGGATATTCTCTCAAGATGCACGATCCAACCACACACCCCCTATAGTGTAAAACATCTAGCCATTGATTCACTTTTTTCAAAACTACGTAGTTTAGTTCATTATATGTAAAAACACTAACTTTATCTTTAAGTTACTTGAGAGGATCTTGGTCCCCCGCAATGATTGAGGGATATAGATCTTCAAAATCAATTAAAACTCAAACTTTTAGAAGTAGAACAAGAAATTTATTGTCGAAAATGCGTCCTAAAGCCCTTTTGGAAACCTAAACTACGTACAAATTAAAATATGAAGACTAATGCTAACGAGTTGATTTACAATGGTATTCATGTACCTCAGCTTTATATAGATGTTTGACTAACATAATTAGACCTTAAACACGGTAATAAAACTAAAATTTCGACATTCCATCAAAATCGTACCTAAATAATGAAATGAATAAACACACAAATAAATACTTTCTCCGTTCCAATTTAATCGTCAGAATATTAAAAGAAAATTTATTTTTATCGGTCGTGTAGTTAAATTTCAAAGATCATATATCAGATTTTTCTACATCTATCTCATTTTTGGCTTAATGTAGATTTAAAACAATATCAGATTAATTATATTTAAGAGATCTTCATATCATTTTGACGTTAAGTCAAAATATTAAATAATTTTTTATAATATGTGTGATCAGTAATAAATGCGACAATTAAATAGAAACGGATAAAGTATCTAAAGTAGAAATGAGAGTGCTCTAACCTTTGGTAATTATTTTCAAAAAAAAAAAAAACCTTTGGTAATCATTCATTACTCATACTTACTTAACTAGAATCTTACATCCTAGGTAGCCTTTTCTCAATTGAGACTATTTATTATTTATTTATTTATTTTAAGGATTCTCTTGTCCTAGGGTCCTAGAAATCCTTAAAACCATTCAACAAAACCTCATAAAGTTTGAACTCAAAAGGCAACCAATTACTAAAGAATGCTCTCACTCACAGTAAGGCTACACTAATAATTTTGCAGCCTTTTGTTCACCATAATCTTCCACACCTTAAAGCTGACAGATTTCCCTGCACACACCACCCACCCCCATCCCCACCCCCCACCCCCACCCCCACCTTCTTAATTTACTACCTGGGTGGTTCAGTTACTGCTTCTCTGCATTTCTTGATTTCACAAAGATATTAGTTCTTGTGCATATTCACCAAATTTCAAACAAAACTCCATTTGGTGGTCATGTTGAGTATGAATGGGGAAACCCATTGCCGATCATGTTACCGGCGATGAAAACCCGCCGGACACCGGCCTAAACCGCCAAATTCTTGATCCATACGGAACCCATAATTTCAATGAACCATCAGCAGTAGCTTTTATTAACCCGAATGCTCAGTTTGACACCACTCATGAGGAGCATAACCACCACCACAACAACCACAACCACCACCACCACCACCACCACCAACAGCAACCCTTTATCGGCAGCCACCATTTTCATCACTCAATTTACGACACACTTGCAGTGTACGGTACTGAGTCATCATACACCCAAGGTTCACTACACTCACTTGAACCGTCTGGTTCAACCGGTTACATGGTGGTTCCAAAAAGTGAGCCGTTAGTTGATTTCAACAATGCCGGTGGTGCTCGGATTGGCTTGAATTTGGGTGGTCGAACCTATTTTGCTTCATCGGAAGATGATTTTGTTAGCCGGCTTTACCGCCGGTCTAGAATTTCTGAACCGGGTTTGGTTAACTCACCTAGATGTCAAGCTGAAGGTTGTAATGCCGACCTGTCGAATTCCAAGCACTATCACCGGCGACATAAGGTTTGTGAGTTCCACTCGAAAGCTGCCACCGTTATCACCGCCGGGTTGACTCAGCGATTCTGCCAACAGTGTAGCAGGTTTGTGGGCCATATTTTTTTATTCAAAATGACCTTAAAACCATTTCATATTTCCTATCTTTATCGGTCTAAATATAAAAAATAATGATACCGACACAACCGATCGGGTAGTTCTTCTGTGGTAATTCTATAAATATAAAGTTACCCATTGTGTTAATATTGATTTGATTACACTGTTTCATTCTTGATTGAAGCCGTATGATTCAAATTCAACCTCGTTGGCAACCACATATATATACGGAGCTACCATATATAAGAATTTTTCGTTCGTTCCGTCATAACGGGCGATACAACTCAGATTTTACTGATTATGATGTAGGACTCAGACTTATTATAATCAAAAGTGAAAATGCAACGTTATATCACCCGTTGTGCTTAAACGTTTGTGTCCGTATCATTACTCAAATAGTAATCATTCAAACGGAACCGACATAGCATGTTTTTATATCATTGATTAATGATGTAAGTATTATCGAAATCACATACTCCCACCTCCAAAATATAAACCATTGTAGAAAGTTATATGTAAAAAAAGACTAAACCTTTGATAATAATTAATACAATAGTTATAAATTTATGATAATTGGTTGAAGGTATGATAATTTTTTTTAATAAATGTTTCATTTTTATTGTAAAATGATTAATATTTTTGGAAGGTATTATTAAGGAAATGAGCTTTGTTTAATTTCAATACTTAAATGACGAAAATATCCATTTTTTTTGGACAAGACTAAAATATCCATTTAAAAAAGATAACTAAAATATCATTAAATATAAGAAATGCAATTATCCTTTTATTTTCTTATATTATACTAAATAAGAGTATATACACAAAAAAAAAACCCTTGATTTCTTAAAAATGATATTTTTAAAAATTATTTCACTTTATAAGTGAAAATCATTGGCTCGTCTATTAACTTGATAGATAAGTCACTTTAATGAATCATTGCATTTCAAAAACAAAAAATTCAAAAAAAAAAAAGGGAAAAATAATTTGTCAAAAGTGATAAAGCTTCATTGTATCATTGTGATCATAGAATATGATAGCATATAAAATGATTAAAATGTATAGAAACTCAATAATTGATAAATAAGTATATAACAATATATATAATCATCCTCGTATATATCGTTTGACATGATGAGTAAAATATTAAAGATAAAACTCTTTAGTATATCTTAAGAATTACCCATGATATGAAGAAACCTAACTTATTAAATGCATTTTATGAGATAATCACATGAAAAACAGACGTGTCATTCTTTTTCTCTTTTTTATAAGAGTTGGTAGATATACCAATAAATGATTGCCCTTCATTGGTTTGCATGTATATACATACATAAATCAAATAATGAAAAACTTACTCCAAAACTCTAAATATAATATACTTTTAACATATTTTACAGTTATAAGTGTTTCTACTCTTTTTTTTTATAATTATTATTATTTTATTTTGTTTTAACAAATCTATCATTTTTCAACTAATATAGGGGTGCATGTTTAGTTGCATATATATTCTTGATTGAAACATTTTATTTATAATTTTTTTTTGGATGGATTTATAATTATTTGGAACTTTTATTTATTTATAATCACATATTCTACCCCATCTATAATACTCCTGTTATGTGAGCCTACCTAACAAAAGACCATTTTGTTCATAATTAATTAATAAGTCTTCATGCAATGTGAACATCCTTCAGGGAAACAATTTGACTCACACAAGCATATGCACATGTCATGATATTTATAATCAATCTAATTTATTTAAGTTATGCAGTTATTAGAATCATATATTAAAAAATGAGTTAATATAATTACTGTAACAATAAATTGACTAAAAATTCTTTAAATATAACATTTTCTTTATAGATACGAAATATACACATGCATACATATCTGTGTCTTCACTGGAACTCGAACCCGAAACATCAAGGTTGAAAACCACAATAATTACCGTTTGGCCAGTGCCTTGTTGGCAAATATAATTAATTAATATTCTTCTTTTTATTTATCTTTTATTATATAAAAATAATGTAAAATAAGAAAATTAATAATAAATAATGCAATAGAAATTATATTATGTCAAATTAAATGAATACTCCATCCGTGCCAAAATATAAGTGATTTTTAACATTTTTTTTATTTTTCCTGCTATATATGTCATGCTATATATGTTATTCTAAATTACCAATACAACATTTATTATCATTTTCTCTATCTTATCTCTAATTTATTATCAATTCAACCATTTTTATTACTTAGCAATTATTGTATTAATGATAATCAAATGACATTTTGAACATTTATATTTTAAATTTATTACATTCAACTACTTTTTTTTAATCTGTTTAAATTTTATAAGATGATTTAAATTTTGAATCGGATGTATTATTGTGTTTTCCCAACTATATATCTTGAATTATTGCCTGGATTCCTATGCACAAACTTTGGTGTGTTAAAATGACGAGAATGCCCTGCGGAGATAAGGATGTCGACCGGATAATAATCATTGGCATTATGTCCGTACATTTTTTTCGATCCCGAGGGCATTTTTGTCCCTAAAATTATGTTTCCCCGTAAGTTTGCAGCAGCTTCGTTTTGGAGTATTAATGTACGCCTGTACGATCTGTTTTTGCTCTGAATAGTAAAAATACTTTTTATTATTATTATTATACTTATCATTATGGGCTCAAAAAGCTTTTAATCAAAGAATAATAATATTTTAAGACAACGGTTACAAGAACAACGAAGATTTGAATCTACACTGGCATTGATCATAATATATCTAAATTGATCATGATGTAATCTAACAAAATCAACGGTGTGTATTACCGTTGTGTCATTCGTTATGACACAACCGTTATACCCGTATCATTACTCTAAATCAAAACTGGGAGATAAAAAGTTGTACAAATTCTTTTGCTGTACAAAATAAACTATTTAATGCAAAAGATTTGATTTTGATTTGATTTCTAGCTAACTTATGTACTATTGCATGTGAACATCTGAATATTGTAACCAATTTTTCTGGTTTTTTTTTTTTTTTTTTCCATATTATTAAATACTTCATCCGTTCCTATTTAACCATCGTATTTGTAAAAAGCACATATTAAAAAAAGTAGTTAATGTTTTGATTTAACATCAAAATTATTATAACATCATTTGAATATAATTAATGCATAATTATTTTTCATATCTTACTCCTTAATAAATAAGGTAGAGGTAGAAAAATATAATAAATAATGTATTGAAAATGTAATACAACAGATTAAAAGGAATTTTTACTTTTGACAACTATGACGGTTAAATAAGAACGGAGGGAGTAATAGGCTATATTACATACGACCCAAAATATAAACTCGTTTAGGCATTTCATACGGATTAAGAGAGTAGTTAATTGTCGTAAATTTTAATAGTAAAACTCTATAATACTCTTTGACTCTCAGTAATTTATAAAATAGATGAATGTATAATAAATAAGGGTAAAAGGAAAGAAAGTGTAATAAATACTTTATTGCAGATTATAAATAGATTCCATCTTCTCGACGGAATTCGACAACGGTAAAAGAAGTTGCCGGAAAAGGCTTGCCGATCACAACCGCCGGCGACGGAAATCACAACAACCACTGCCACCACCAAGTCAACAGCATTCTAACAAGTCTCTACGTGATAATGCTTCTAATTCTGCATCAAAAATATTGCAAGTAAGTATGAATTAATTAATTCTTTTAATGATTTATTATCGAGTGATGCTATTATTACTACGGTTTTGATTTTTATGCATCATACTTTCGTTTAATTGATTAAATTCAATGATTGATACATCATTGTATTGAGGCAATTATGTAATTCTGTGGAAAAAAAAAATAACGGATAAGTAAGTTCGCCCAAGATAAATTGTTTTTACTTGCACCCATTATATTTTTAGTAGGTATATATATTCGATATTAAGTTTTGATGTACGAAATTCTGGCCTTAGTGATGAATCGTTCGGGATCCGTCACTGTCAGTAGGGTATTTTATGGATGGAATTTAAAAACAAACAATTTCATTGTTTTTCATGTTTCATGAAATACTCTACACGTTCTAACAAATTAAATAATATATATATATATATATATACTACCTTTGTCCTTTCGCAATCATATATTCATTATATATTCTCTATTACCCCTTTTTATCATTATTGATTATGATGACACTAATATTAATTAAAAAAATCCTACACTTTAATATATCAATAATGAGATTTATATGATGATTCATTATTGTGTCACAATATAAAGTGCACAAGTCATTTCCCATTGTCCTTTGATATAGTAAAACCCATTGATTAATATACTTCTTACTCATTCATTAATGTTTTACAAGAATAGTGTATTGACATAATATAGTGTTTACATCATTTTTTATAATATAAGTATTATTACCATAATATTTTGTCTCATATTATTAGTTGTCTTTAGAGTATCAAAAGATCATTTTTCTCTTCATCTTAATTCTAGTTCATATCCATTCATCTAACTAGTTTTGTTTTACAACTGCAGCATTAAAGATAGTTAAAGGATATTTGAATATATAAAAAATCAACATTTAAAGTTTATGACATTTATCTACTATTCGATTTGTTTAAAGTTCTGAAAAAAGACTATATGTTGGGTAGTAATTAGTTGCTAATAAACAGATATAAATTAAACTTGTACATATAGTTGTTTATGTGTTTGATTTTTATGTGTAGGGTCTCCGCCAGAGTCAGGAGCATCGTCGTCGATGACCAGTGCAGTTTCACGGCAAAAAATGTCACTCGATCGATTCAAACAAAAATCTTATCAAGTTGAGACTAATTCATCGGCGCCAGCTAAGATCATATCAAACCGGGACTAATTCATCAAGATCGCTACGATCTTATCAAGTTGGAAAAATTTCATCAAAGATTCCAGATTCCAGATCAAGACGAGCGCCATTACAATCACTCTTCTTGTTTAAAAGGTGATTCGGGCTCCCAACAATTTTAGCCCGTGTAATGTTTAGGAATAACTTATTTAGCACGTAATGTTTAATTTGGCCGTTCTTTTTAGCTATTAGACTTTAGCTAATTATTTCAATCGATATATATTCTTAAGATTGAATCAAGAACTTATGTGTTATTATATTATTATAATTATTTGGCCGTGTAATGTTCTTTTTGCCCGTGTAACTTATTATATGTTTTTTTTTGTTTTGTTATTATAATTATTATTTTGAACGGATTATATATTTGTAATTATAATCGGTAAAGTCTTAATTTAATGATCTCTCACTAAGTGTAATAATTTATTGTGTTGATCGTTAATGGTTGTTCAATTAATTGATCGATTAATTATTAGATAAGTTGATAATGTTCACAATTTTTTGTCATCAAAGGTTGGCTAAATTCATCAAAAAAAAAAAAAAAGGTTGGCTAAAAACGTTGTCAGAAATTATTAATGTTGTCAGACATTATTAATGTGGATCGACGGGGATCGAGTGGTGGGCATTTGTTAGATTCAGAGCTGGTTAATGTTGGAAAATTTTACCTTTCAGAATTATTGATAGACAAAGATGAACTCTAAGACACGTTTAATATATCATTCTTTCAAGATGTTTCATCCCTAAGCTTTATCAGAATTATCAAAAATCTCTCTCAGAATATCATGAATGCGTTTAATTTAAACAATGACTTGTTTGAATCAAACAAGAGAATACTGCGGTATAAATTTGATGATACTCTTACAACAAGTGTATTTCGACTTGACTTATTCATATAGGTCGAACATCATTTTGTTAAGGCAACTCGAATACAAACGATAACGAATTGTAATTTATGAAAAAATATCTTACAATTTACACAAAACTCGTGATTTTTATTGAATCTAAATAGCATTGATTCTATTTTGCAAATTTACATTGTTTTACAAATCGTTAATAAAATCACAAAACCAATACTCCAGTCGTTCCAAAACAATTGTTATTTGGCAATTTACGCACAAATTTTAGAAAACATATTATAAGTCTTATCTATCTTAATATAAAGTTGTAGGAGTCTTTTTCTCTTTCGTTTTGAGAACCATTTTTTTCAATTTACTCTAAAAACAATCTTCTCTCTTTCATCTTAATTTAAAAGTAGTAAATAGCACGTTAGTAGTTTCTGCCGAGTGATAAGTCGACTTAAGACGCTTTCAAGAACGCCACCAGGTTTGATTCTCTTCTGAGACGCCATGTTGAAATAGTTCTTGGTCATGCCTTACTCCTAAGAAGAATGACTTTGCAAGACGACCTGCAATCGAACTCCGAATCGCTGACCAAGAAATTTTAGGATACCGGGGCTTTAAGTAAAAAAAATAAATAGTAAATAGGGACAATTTTGGTAAAATATATGCAAATGCTTTTTAAAAACTTACACCGACACTTATTGCCGAATAAAAATACCCTCTGCGTTCTTAATTAACACAAAATGTTTTTAAAAACATACTTATTAAGAAATAAAATAACACGTCTTTAACAGTAAAATAACTAAAAACCCCTTAAATATCATTCATATAACATTATTTTTTTACCTCTCTCATAGTAATAAATATTGATATATTAATAAAATGGATAATAAACATTGCTTTGAAAAATGTTCTCTATTATAGATAAATATGAACAATTTATTTTATCAACTTTTTTTTTTATCAACTTCTTCATTTTAATAGGAAGAGAGGGATTACTTATTTATTTTGATAGAGAAGAATACTTATTATATGACAGAGAAAATAATAGAATGACAACTGTCCGAATTAATACTATCCTCAAAAAAAATAAAGCACAAACAGGGTAAGTTAAATGGAAAGAGAAATCAGTAGTATTTTTTTTAAGTAAAGAATTGACTGTGAATTTAACAGCATGCAATGCAGTACATTTAAGGAGGGTAAAAAATAAATAAAACATATTTCCTAAATGAAGAAGTGGTCAATTATAAGTCAGGCTGTCTCCTGGCAGGGAACTATATTTGATCAAAGTGTAAATTTATTGTTAAGTGGGACCCATCCACCCCCTTGAGCAAAGATCCATCAATGATCACCATCAAAATCAGTATTATTGGCTATCCTTCCTCTCTTTTTCCTATGTCCAATTTTTCATGATGTTTCCTGATGGTATGTGTGTGCTGTCATGTGAAGGTGAGGTGAAGGTGGGACCCCATTTTTTATGATAAAAGCCAAATTCAGAAATCACACATTTTGGTGCATGTATTTGCATTTCATAGGAAATGTATGTATCACACATGTTAATCATTGGTGTTGAATGTAGCACTTTGGCCTGCATTGATTAAAATTCGAAGTAAATTTTGAATCCGGATTGTTTGCAGACTAGAATCTGAGAATATTATAAATTTTCTCAGACTAGATTGAAGCCTCAAGTATACTATAAAGCATAAACGAGGAAGTTGAAAATGAAAATACTTGGCTTACTAAAATCTAAATATGTAATTGAAGAATCATCGTGCTTACAACATTCCAAACCATTACTACTGCGCAAGTTCACACTTCAACATAAATAATACAACTTTACTACAAGATACAAACCATCTTGCTACATCACTACATCACTACATCAATCACTTACTAAAACTTATGGATGTCCACGACTTCTCCATTACGGATTAAGAAGATGGCATGAAACTCGGGAGGTTATTGTGTGGTGTCTCCACACGGTGTGAGACACCGCTGGTGTCACACTACACACACACACCTTCATTCTCAGATTTAAAGCGTGTGGCTCGATCGTTTCATCCGTCACTTCACCAAATTCCTCACACAATAACTTCCCATGAAACTCGTGAAAGATGAGGTAATAATAGAAGACACTCTAGATTAACGACGCTCCCGTGATAATGAGTCTTTATCCTAAAATGGAACGTTCGGCATGTAACTTTAGAGAAGGCCCTAAAACCTCCGTAAGTCCGGGCGTAACATCGAGTAATTAAGGATGACGTGGAAGAAAAAAGAAACATGATGAGACTCGAGGGGATGCACCTCGAGTCTTCCATAAAAACACCACAAAAAGAATGACATTGTTCAAATCGAAATAATAAATAAACGAAATAACTACTAGAATCTCATACAATCAACATGTGCGAAAGAGAGAAACTACTACAACTACTTGACACGTATGCATTATTCAAAGGAAACAACTACTAAAAGCTACTACTAAAACATAAAGAGGCTCAATGACTTCATCCTAAGGTTGTTTCCCAAGCTCTTCATTATAACCTCCCTAAACCTGCATAACTTCTTGTTTCAAATAAAAAAGTAAAGCTCATGTATGAAGCTTAGTAAGGAATAAGATCAAAAGGAGCAATTCATGTTTGTCAAATGTTGGGAGACATGACATGATCTTATTTCACCTAATCAAAACTGTTTAAAGGTGTAGACTTGAAACATATAAGGAAAAATAGTTTAAAAGCAACTATGCATAGAAAACATGTCTTATTAACTACATTAGTTCATCTTGCATGTATTTGTTCAGTTTCAAAATTAACCTACTTAGCATGTTTATTTTCTTGTTTCATTACTCCTATTCATGTTCTTGTTTCAACAAACAATACAAGATAGTTCAGGGTACACTATATGCTACCACTTAGGATGAGGGCATGGTGCGATTTAGGTATATGGCGAGCCAAAATTTGCACGTGAACATGGGTATTCCAACTAGTCATACATCCATCACGATATTTAATCATGGTACTCGGCACAATACATCGCGGGTAAATAATTTTACCTCACCAAGAAGATCTAGCAAACATATAAGGCATGTAGGAACCAGTGGCGGACCCATGAATTTTTTTCAATGGGGGCCAAATTGAAAACTTCCCGGTTTCGAACCAGTAACCTTAATGTTAGTAATAACGCTTATAACCAGTAAAACTAAGTAGACAATTGAATTAATGATTGTCTGAAAAAGTATACATACATAGTTTTTAATAGTATTAAAGGGTATATTACTAAATTCACGCGGAAATTTGAGTGGGGTCCATAGACACCACCCTTTCCCATGTGGGTCCGCCCCTGGTAGGAACGTATAAAGCACATAAATTCATGTTTAATCCCATGTCTACCCTATGTGATCATACAAAGGTCCATATCAACACCACACTACCAGCCTATCTCCCTTACTCGTAGCAGTTTACGTAAAAGACTTGTAGAAATTACCAGAAAACAAAATACAGTACCTGAAGAGACTGCGTACATCATAGAACTGTCAAAAAACAAACTTTGGGGTTTAGCTGAGCCAGTTCTCATATACGTGTCGTCGGGAATCTGGCATGACCAAGCTCTCAAGCCTGTTTTCTGAGCTACAACTACTAGACAACTATTCTATACACAAAGTTATGTCCAAATTCGTGCATATATCCAGAAACAATAGATAAATAAATTAAAAGCATGATCTTCAAAATAAAAACGTGTCATTATGAAGACCTCATTACCTTATCAAAACTATATTTACGAAGAAAACTGCAACTACTTCCCGAAACCACATGAATCTTCAAAAGATGAATTTGGATCCGAAACAGTGTTTGTAGCCTACTGTGCTATGAAATCACCACAATGATCTGCAAAACGTATCCATAAAAGATCAAACCGAGCTGTAGGATTCACTACGGCCGGTTCCCCGACCACACTCTTAGGGGGACTGACTGGGTGACTTTTCTAGAACCAAAAATGCAAAAATTCTAAAGTCTAAGGCTTCTTAGAGCCATTTTATAGATTTTTTAGAACTTTTAAGTTGGTTTACCCTATCTTAAAGCCAAAGAAAAGCTTTAAAAATTTAAAAAGAAAAGGAGAAAGGAAAAAGAAAAGAAAACCTATTTTTTGAAAAGACAAAAACACCCTTACAAATTAAATAGATATTTCACATAGAAATTCAGGGTTTCGCATTGGACCCGAGAATAGTCTATTGAAATGGAAAAGGTGGGAGCATGGTCCTGTATGGATCACTTCCATCCTTGATCTCATGTTGCTACTAAATCTAATCATTTGAAAGATATTAAAATAAAGGGGTAAGCTATTAAGGGTCAAGAAAAATATAGCATCAAAGAGAACTAATATCATTTACTAGTATAATGATAAAGTTTCAAGTTCTCTTTCACAAGATAAAATGCATAAAGTAAATATAATACATAAAAGCTAACAATCAACAGGTATACAAGATCTCACGGAGTAACTGAAAATAAACAACAATAACAAACCTTTGTCATTTACTTTGAACATTCATTTCATTGTTACATTATTTTTGTATCATATCTTGTCCTATCATTTATGTATCATTTTTAGTATGGGTTCATGAGTACTATAACACATTTATTCTTTCCCAATGCGGAGAGCCTGAACATGCATAACATTGTGACAAACCGGAATGTCCACCATTTTATCCCGTGATGACAGGCTGACTGGCTTCTAACATTTTCTCCATATTCTTTCCGGGAGCAGGCCACATGCTAGGGGAGAGTTCACCTCTCTTTAACATATGCTAAGATTTTACCATAAACCATACAATGAAGTAGATTGTATCAGCCCTACACAACCCCACCAATCTTACCCTCCCTAACCTAGTCTCATCCAACCTACGCAACCCCACTTCACCTACCCATCCACCCCACCCCAACCTACCATACCTCACCCCACCACCCTATATTTCCTTACCTACCACTCATCATACCTATCATCTACCGTGACCCTACCTCTCCACCTACTCCTACCCTACACTTAATTACTTACCTAACCCTGTCTTACACTACCCACCCTACCTTAACCTACCATACCCAACCTTACCCCACAACCCACCTTAACTACCCCATACCATACCCTACCTCACTCTACCATCCACCATAGGCGGATGCACCCTTTGGGTAGGGCGCACTCGCCTCCTGAATCCGGAGAAAAACACCAGTATATATGTTATGTATTTTTTTCGTCCCCATAAAATTTATATTCACTCCTATCATCTACAATAATCGGATAATTTAACATATTTTTATCGTGTAAATAAAAATACGTAGTTATTATCAAAGTGGTGCATATAAACGAATATAAGTTTTGAAATGTTGGTTTTCCAAAAAAAACATTGTTTGTAGTGTTAAAAATCTTTATTGATAGGAGTAGAAAGGTAAATGTGTATAAGTTTTGAAATGTTGGATTCTGCGATATATACTAGTGTTTTATTCAATTAGATTACGCAGAATGTATAATCGTGTTTTTTTGCAATGTATAGTAGTTTTCTTTTTTTTTGGATCCAAGGGAACATAAAAATCATTACTATGCATCATTATTATTGCAAAATATCTTTTGATTAATTATCGGCCCTTTGCACGTAAATCCTGTGTCCGCCTTCCAACCACCCTATCCTACCCAATCACCTACACCACCGCACCTCACATCACTCTTACCCATCACCCATGTTTTTGTCGATTTTCATTCCATTCCATTTCATTCATTTTCGAAGGTAATGAAAATAATTTTATTTTTCATTCTAATACACTTTATTCCATTACATTATAATGACATTCCAAACATTGGAATGTAATAAAAATCATTCCATTCCTACTGAAATTAACTATATAGTTATAAATGATGAATTTGCATCGGTCATGTCACAAATTCATTTAATGGATTCCTTACCTTCTGCTCAAACAACATTTACTATATCTAAAGCCGGAGGGTGGAGGTTCGAGTTCCGTAAAGGGCCCGCCCTTTTCGGTAAGAGATATCTATTGCAAAGCCTCATTCCTGAGCTGCTAGGTCTCATGATTAACCTCTCCTCATATTCCTGTGGGATCGGGGGCGAGGAGGCCCTTACGGTTAAGGTTTAACCGTTTTTTTAATGCTTGAATGGTAGATAACATACTGTGGTGTTTACACTCATATTGAACATTCAACTATAATGGCAAACAACCTTCAGCTTACACTAAGCTACTCCAATCTAGGAAAAGGAATAAAACTTGGATTTCAAGTGGTTTTATTTTATTTTTATTTTTAATTTTTTTTAGGAATATGAATTATGGAAATATTAATGAGTGCATTGAAAGTTCATATGCAATGTTAATGTTCCATCTCAATAAATATATAGGCCGTTTCTTTTATAATGAATAGAATTTGGGCCTGAATTTGATCCATAGTCCATACTATTTTTTAACACAAGTATAGGTAAACCGAAAAAATACCGGGCCGTTTTTTTTTCGGTTTTTGATTTTTTTCTTAAAGTTCTCCAGATTACTTAACATAATTCAATAGCATCTAAAATGTGTTACTAATCTATTAAAATTAGACATAATATATTCTATGAATCTGAAAGAAACACACACACTTTGTTCCCACACAGGACTCGAATCAAACTTCCAGATTAATGACCACAACACTTAGAAAGCACTTGCATTAGAATCAGAAAAAGTGGTAAATCAGATATACAACTCCGCATCCAACTAAAATGTCTTTCGCATCGTAATCAGATACATGATCTCTATTCAACAGATTCGGATAAAATTGGACATCATAATCTATATCTACCGCAATCTGAATTTTTTAACAGATTCAAGTTTTTGCTATTTCTAACATTATATATATATATATATATATTTCGAGTCACAAGGTAATATTTTGAAGGTAATAAGATCTTCTATACATATTTTGAATATCCATACAATGTAATATTTATCACTATAATAATAGACAATAAATTATTTATCTGTGTCTTTGTTTTTGTAAATACGTCATAATTATTTTGTTTACTGATTACTTTATTATTATAAGATGCGGTAGAGATTCCAGTGACAATTGACTATGTTTAGTGATTCGTAAATGATGTTGGAGTCAGAAAGAGATTAATCGACGCAAGTCAAGCTTCTTACTGCATTTGGACCGATGCCATGTTGGCAGCATAATATATTCTACTAGCTTAATAAAATTAGAGGTCTTCAAAATATACATTTTGAAAGGGACCTAGGGCATAACCTGTTGGGTCTTCTTCAAGTATGCCCTGATGGGTCAGGGCCCTGTCCGTTAAGTTGAAGCATGAAGAATAGTGGATAGATTGAAGGGAGGGCCTTGTCCATTAACTTGGTGAAGTTGTATGATAAAATTTGTCATGTTATATAGATAAGATTGAAACAAAAAAATAGGCAGGGGCAGAAGCAAGTTTAAGATATTATATTAATACATATGAATACGTTGGGGTAGAGGCAAGTTTAAGGTATTATATAGATTGAAACAAACGAATACGCTGGGGCATAGATATGTCTAAGGTACATATTATATAGATTGAAACAAACGCACGAATATGCTGGGACAAAGGCAAGTTTAAGGTATTGAGATCCATGGACCCCATTAAGAAAATACATATATTTTATCTATACAAAATTTGGATCCAATTATTCCATGGTGATTCAATTTGAGAAGTGATCTGACATAACATAACATTATTTTGGCCATAAACCGTAAATCATCAAACAAGATGTGGCAAGGATAAAAAACTACGTCCGGTCACTCTCAAATAAAGCCGACCATAACCAAATTTCGTAAAACGGGTATTTTTTCGTGGTGAGTACTCCATTTTGATGAAAGTGGTCCGACGTGGCATTATCGTGGCCATAAACTCTAAATGATCAAACAATGTCTTTGCCGAATAAAAGCTACATCGGGTCACTCAAACGAAGTGACCATAATGTAATTTCGAAAAACGGATTCTTTTTCCAAGGTGACTCAATTTGAGGATTAATTTGACGTGACTTTATCTTGACCATAAACCGTAAATTATCAAACACGGTCTCCGTGACTGCAATAATGCATGCCATATCGGGTCACTCCTTAAATGGAGTGATTAAAATTTGATTAGTGATCGACGTGACATTATCCTCACCATAACCCGTAAATTTTCAAACACAGATGTGCATGGCCAATAATATCACGCCGAGTCACTCCTCAAACGTAGTCACCATAACTCCTCAAATGGGCTCCTAATACAATAATAAAAAAGAAAACTACAACACACAAGCCTTAATCTCATCATATGTCTCCGGTGTACTCCATAGCCATCACTTAGTGGATTTTCCACACAAGCTCCTTTGTGAAAAACTTACACAAAGGAATCAAAACTCTTACCATTTTTCTTGCATATCAAGACAAAGAAACAAAATGATTTAAACATTTCAACCTGCATTATCTATATCAAGAATCAGGACTAGCATGTATGATCCGGCGACACGGCGCGTCGAAAACTACAAAAATAAACGGATCGATCATTTTGATGTACATTAAAGCCAAATTCTCTTTGATGATTCCAGAACACGTCCTTTTCCAAGCATGGGTTGTTGATGAGCAAGAACAGTTGCACGATTCTCTGCGATTAAATCGCGAAGAGCAGCACTGCACTGTGTGGAAAGATCATGATCGAACTGTTTCTGAATTATTCCAGAAAGTGTTGTTTGATGACAGAAGAGAGTGAGCACCACATACACTAGGAGGAATTTGCATTTTTGTACTACTTATCATTTTAGTATTACCTGTGACAAATTTTGATAAACCGTAATGTTCTGTTTTCATTCCATCATCAATCATATATTTATACATCATAAGAGAAACCCTATCACCGTAAAATACCGACTATGTCCTTTTCCTACTTACCATAGAACTTAATTACTAATAATTCAACATTTTTTTTTAATTACTAATAATTCAATAATAATAATAATAATAATAATAATGTATATAGATATATCCGCAATACCCCCCCTTAAGTTGGAGCGTGAATATCACGGACGCCCAACTTGGACAGTAAGAAGTCAAACTGTTGCTTCCCCAACACCTTGGTAAATATGTCAGCTAACTGTGCATGTGTAGTAACATAATCCGGGGCAATCAGACCCTCAATAATCGCGTCACGAACAAAATGACAATCAGCCTCGATATGTTTGGTCCGCTCATGAAAAACTGGATTCTGAACAATGTGTAGCGCAGCTTGACTATCGCAATGAAGTGGAATACCCATAGGGATCCGGACCCCTAAGTCGCCAAGCAGTTGTCTAAGCCATTTTAATTCACAAGTAATGGCTGCCATTGATCGATATTCTGCCTCTGCCGAGGAGCGAGACACTGTCTGTTGTTTCTTGGTCTTCCACGAGACTGGTGATGTCCCGAGTAACACAAACCACCCACTTAAGGACCGACGAGTCACCGGGCAACTCGCCCAATCGGAGTCACACCACCCTTTCAATGATAATGGACTATCAGCTCGCAAGAGAATCCCCTGTCCTGGATGTTTTTTCAGATACCGTACAACTCGCAAAGCGGCGTCCCAATGCACCACGCGTGGGGCTTGCATAAACTGAGAAAGAATATGCACTGAGTATGCCAAATCAGGACGGGTAACGCCAAGATAGATAAGACGACTTACTAATCTCCTGTACTTACCAGGGTCATCCAACAGACGCCTCGTTAGCCGCTTAATTGATGATTTTGCTCCATGGGGAACTCGGGTGCCGAGCCCCTAATAGTCCCGCCTCAGAGATAATGTCCAACGATACTTGCGTTGAGATAAAAATGCCCTGTGAGCTTCGGCAACTTCCAACCCGAGAAAATATTTCAAACGCCCCAAATCCTTCATTTTAAAACAGTTCCCAAATAACTTTTAAACACTTGCAGAAAGCAATGATCATTCCCCTCAAGGATCATGTCGCCCACATAGACTAAAGCGTTAATTCGATATATCACGAACCAAAGTGAATAAGGAATAATCGAGTAGGATCGACGGAATCCATAATCCTTCGTGAGCCGTGGCCAACTTAGCAAACCAACACCTTGGCGCCGCTTCAATCCATAGAGTGACTTCGCGATGCGACATACCGCGATTCATTGTTTGTTCTCAAACCCAGCGGGATCCGTATATAAATCTCCTCATCAAGATCCCCATGTAAGAAACGCGTTGTGAACGTCCATTTGATGGACATCCCAATTTTAACGGTGATGAGAGTCAACTTTACTTTTCTCCGGTGCTTAGTTCAACCCCCCATTTACGGCACTTTTGGCTCATTCGGGCAATTTTAGGCCATGTTAAGGAGAAAACACACAATGCAATCACTTTGAGGTAAACCATCATATAGATGGCAAACCTTGTTATTTGATGATGTTTTTAGTCCTTTCGAGTCCTATTTATCTTGTGAAATTATGCTCGGTATATGTTTGGATGTCATGACACAGGATTTAGGTGCTCGTAAGCCTGGAAGGTGAGGTAATGAGCTCATAAAGGCAAGACCGAGGTTCGGGGATGAGAAAAGTTGAAGAAAAGTGGAGAAGATGAAGAAATGCAGTCTATGCGTACGCATTATGAACTATGCGTATGCAACCATGGTACATGATGCAAAGTTTGGAGAATTGCACTCTATGCATACGCATTCCAAGCTATGCGTACGCATCCTTGATACAGGATGCTCAGGATGGGAAAAAACAGGAACAATGCGTACGCATTCTTCTCTATGCGTACGCATTCCAGAACCAGCAGCTAAGGAATTGGGGCAAAACGTTTAATGCGTACGCATTCCAAGCTATGCGTACGCATCCACCTCAGCAAACTCAGATTTTCCCAGACAGCCACAGAGTAATGCGTGCGCATTCAGGCAGCAATGTGTACGCATTGGGCAGCTGTAAGTACAATTTTTGGACACATATAAATAGAAGTTTGCACAGATTTTGGGGATACCTCTTGATACTTTTTGATACTCAATTTTTACCTAGAATTCTCTTTCCAAATCCTTCTCACCCTTAGATCGAAATTCACTCTTTTACTCTTAGATTCTCCTCTACAATTAGTTATTAGATTAAATTAGCTCAATTTTCTTCTTCACTTTTGGATTTCATCTTTTGTGGGTCTTCTTCACCGTCACTTGACATTGGATGGTGTTAGATCTTGATGTAATTCAGATTTCTCTATGAATTTGGTAATCAATCTCAGTTTATCTTCTTCCATGGCTTTAATTTTGTCTTTAGTTGTTATTTTTTTATATATTATGAGTAGCTAAATATCTCATAGTCAAATCATGTGAAGATTGACGAAATTGCTCTCTAATTGACGAAATTGGGAATGGGTAGAGCTTAATTGTTGTTATATTGACGAATTCATGTCTTAAAAATTGTTATCAATGCTTGAATTAGACTGTACACCTAGTTCATGAACACACATACCACTTTTATAAATGTATGTTGCGAAGGGGTGTGGGAAAAGGGGTTTTAAGATCACTTCCTATAATTAACTGAGTTGTTTAGATTGATTAGGGAGTGAGGTTTAATCGGTTGTGAAATCGGGCAACTCTAGCGCATTAATCTTGTTTCGGTTGTGGCGTCTTACACTACCTTAGGAGTTTGCACCCATGAATGAGTCAATATATGTGTTAGGTTGGTAGGTTGGTTAATCCTATTCCCGAATAATCGATTAGAGGGGCAAAAGTAGTCAATTGAATCATGGTTTGGCTATGTATCTTTCTATTTTTAGTAGCTTTAGTTTACATTTCGTTTTAGTATAATTGAACTTGGAATATCGTGATTGACTTAAACTAAATCCTAAAACGATTTTGGTATTCGATAAATTCCTCGTGGGATACGACCTTGCTCACCACTGTAGTACTTCCGACCCGGTACCCTGCCGGTTAAGGTTGGTCGTTACTATTTTGGTCATAAGTCCTTTGAAGATTTAGGCTTAGGTTGTTTTTATTTTACTGTTTTTGTGTTGTTTGCTCCTTGTAGTGTATGACCCGAAGCTCAAAGGAACCATTACTTCCATATATTCCCGAGATTGAGGCCTTTCCTAGACACCGAAACGCCTTGTGAAACAAGGCGGTTCAAGTTGAAGAAGTTACTCAAGAGTTGGAAAGTGAGAGTTTTAGTTCCGAGACGTCTAGTATGGCTACGGGGAATGAAGATCTTGAGTTTGACCGAGGTATGGAACGAGAAAGAAGTGTGAATCCGTTTGAGGAAAGGGATACTACTCAATATCAAGGTCAACCGTCCAATTCACTCTCCCTAAGGATGGAACCTCTACCTAAAGAAGAGAATATTGTGCGTAGTCCCTCATTGACCAATCACTTTCAACAAAGGACCAATATCCCTCTCCAAACTCCACAAATCCCTCTCCAAACTCCACAAATCCCTCAAACACAACAACCTCCACAAATGGATCCCCAATTCCTTCAACAATATCAACAAATGATGATGCAAATGGCCAAATTCAATCCTATGATGAATCCCATGATGAACCCTATGATGAACCAATTCCCTCAAATGGCCAATCCTTATGCTCAACAATTTATCCCTCAAGCTAATCCTCAACCAAATCCCATAGTGAACCCTCAACCATATGCACCTCAAACTCAAGTGAACCAAGCGGGAAATCGACCGGTAAGGCTTTGTAGAGATTATGTGACACCGATGGCTACCATGGGTCATAGTCCTATTCGAGTACCGGCTGTTGCGGCTAATAACTTGGAGATAAGGCAACATGTTTGGCGTTTACTTGGGGATAATGCTCAATTTGAAGGAAAGGCGACGGATGATCCGAACACCTTCATCAATAATTTCCTTGAGGTGTGCAAAACAGTGAAGATAAATGGGGTTGGTGAGGAAGCGGTTCGGCTACTTTTGTTCCCTTTTGCTCTAAAAGGAAAGGCGAGGGAGTGGTATTCATCGTTAGCTCATGACTCTCTCCACATATGGGAACAAGTTGCTAGCACATTCTTGCTCAAGTACTTTCCACCATCGAAGGCTCTTGACTTGAAGTCCGACATTTCTAATTTTGAGCAACTATTGGGTGAAGATTTATTTGAGGCATGGGATCGGTTCAAAAATATGTTACGGAAATGCCCTCAACATGGATTCGAAGCATGGGATCAAGTGCATCTATTCTATAGGAATTTGGATGGTAGTTCAATGCAACAATTGAATGGACCATGTGGAGGATCCATCATGGATGTAGCACCGGATGTGGCTTTGGCCACCATTGAGAGGATTTGTGAGAACAATAGGCAATGGAGTTCGGGAAGAAGGCAATTGAAGCATAAAAAGCCACCTGTGACCGCCTTGGTAGATGAGCCAGAAAGAAACTCTGAGTTGTATAATAAGGTGTTAGCTATGGAACAAAAAGTTGATGATTTGGCTTTAGAGAACAAGAAGGCCCGGTTATGTCAACTTTGTGGTGGTGAACATTCGGCTACGAATTGCACATCTCCAAATACACCACCAACAACTGTGCCAATGAAAGCTCAAGTAGCACCTCAAGCCGGTACCTTAGTGGCAAATGCGAATTAAATGCAACAATCTTTGATGAATGCCTACGATTTAGGGCAATTGAATGCGGGACAAATGGATTTCAACCCTCTCACCACCTATGGCAATCCGGTGATTGAACCTATGGATATGATTTTGATGTTGGACACACAACCCTATGATGCTAACTATGTGGGGCAAGGTCGTGTTCAAAACTATGATTTCCTAGGAGCTCAACAAAATTGGAGAGAGAATCCTAATTTGACTTGGGGTCGTGGTCCGAATCAAGGGCAATCCTCTAGGCCTCAACAAAGTTCTTCTTATCAAGGCAATCAAGCTCCACGACAACAACAATCCGGAACTTACCAACATCCGAATGCTCATCAAAATTACTCTCAAGGAAGCTATTCTCAACCTCCACCAATGGCTCCTATTCCACAAAAGAGTTCTACCGATATTCTCTTGGAACAAATTAACAAGACGTTGCAAGAGCATGGAAGAATGCTCCAAGATCAAGGTCGGGAATTGAGAGATATCAAGACAAACGTCAACAATACCACAGCCATATTCCAATCGGCAATACGGAATCTTGAAACTCAAGTGGGTCAATTGACCGAAAATGCTAATACCGCACCGGTTGGAGGCTTGCCAAGTAACACCGTGAGAAATCCCAAGGGTGTGAATGCTATCTCTACAAGAAGTGGCAAGGTGGTTGGTAATGACATTGGGGTGAGGAAAAGCGTTGAAGATCATGGTAAAAGCAAAGTGGATGATATGATAAGTGATGATAGTGAGGATCAAGTTGTTGGAGAGCACGCTAGTGAAGCTCATAAGCAAGTTGAGGAGGCACCGAAAGCAGCTAGCAAAGAGGACACAACCACTTCAAATCCACAAAGGAAAGGTACAAGTAGCAATGGTATGAATACTTCTTCTACACCTTTTGACTTGAGCACTTTACCTTTTCCCCCTAGAGTTCCTAAGAAAGATGTTTTAACCAAGAGTCAAAACAAGTTCCTTGACATCTTGCGCAAGGTTGAGATAAATATCCCTTTGGTTGATGCTATAGCTAACATGCCTTCGTATGTTAAGTTTTTGAAAGGGATATTGTCCAATAAGGCCAAGATGGATGAGGTGGTGTGCCTAAATGAAGAATGCTCCGCGGTCTTCCAAAACAAGCTTCCGCCTAAAAAGAAAGACCCCGGATGTTTTTCCATTCCTTGCACCATTGGCTCTATTAGATTTCCGAAAGCTTTATGTGACTTAGGTGCTAGTGTGAATCTCATGCCTAGGAGTATCTATAAGAGGTTGGGCCTAGGAAGGTTAACCGAGACCAATATGACTTTACAAATGGCCGACCGGACCCTTAGGAGACCTATAGGAATACTGGAGGATGTGCTTGTTCAAGTTGATAAGTTTGTGTTCCCGGCCGATTTTGTTGTGCTAGATGTTGCGGAGGACCCTAGAAACTCACTTTTGCTAGGGAGACCTTTCCTTGCTACCGTAAGTGCCAATGTAGATGTAGCCAAGGGCGATATTACTATGAGGGTGGGAGATGAGAGTGTGACTATGAATGTGTTTGATGCCATTAAGTACCCCCATGATAATATTGAGGAATGTGATGAAGTTGAATCTATATATTCTTGTGTCTCCGAGGTTGCTAACACGCAGGGTTATCAAGAGCCGATGGAGGAGTGCTTAATGAAGTCTAGCACGATTCATGATGATAACGAAGAATTGAGAGAAGCGGCCTGTGAGTTGGAGGCAACACCTTTTCTTGAGGCGTCATGGCATAAATATCTAGAGCTTGGCCTCAACAGCGAGAAGATGAAGCCGTCTATCGAGGAGGTATAGCGAGTGGGTAAGCCCTACCCAAGTGGTGCCTAAAAAGGGAGGTATGACTGTTCAACCTAATGAAAACAATGAAATGATCCCTACTCGCTTAGTCACTGGTTATCGTGTTTGCATTGATTATCGAAAACCTGAATGATGCCACTAGGAAAGTCAACTTCCCTTGCCTTTTATTGATAAAATGTTAGAGAGGTTGAGTGGTCATGACTTTTCTTTTTCTCGATGGTTTTAGTGGCTATTACCAAATTTGCATTGATCTAAAGGACCAAGAGAAAACTACCTTTACATGTCCCTATGGTACCTTTGCATTTAGACGGATGCCTTTCGGGCTGTGTAATGCACCCGCGACGTTCCAAAGATGCTTGACGGCAATCTTTGCGGACATAATTGAGAAATTCTTGGAAGTCTTTATGGATGACTTTAGTGTATTTGGAGACTCTTTTGATGATTGTTTGAGTAATCTTGATAAAGTTTTGCAAAGGTGTGAAGACACCAATCTTGTGCTCAATTGGGAAAAATGTCATTTCATGGTAGAAGAGGGCATAGTGTTAGGCCACAAGATTTCACGTAAGGGGATTGAAGTTGATAGAGCCAAGGTTGTGGCAATTGAAAAATTGCCCGTCCCCACGAACTTGAAGACCCTTCGGGCTTTTCTTGGTCATGCGGGTTTTTACCGGCGTTTTATCAAGGATTTCTCCAAGATTGCTAGGCCACTCACACTCTTGCTCACAAAAGACACTCCCTTTATTTTCACTCAAGAGTGTGTCGATGCCTTTCACATGCTTAAACAATTATTAGTGACCGCACCGATTCTAGTTGCACCCGATTGGTCACGTGAGTTTGAGGTTATGTGTGATGCTAGTGACACTGCTTTGTGAGGGCTGTTTAGAGGCGGAAAGTTGATAAGATATTCAAGCCCATTTACTATTCTAGTCACACACTTAACCCAACACAGTCCAAGTTTGCCACGACCGAAAAGGAGTTACTTGTTGTTGTCTTTGCTTTCGATAAGTTTTGGTCGTATCTAGTGGGATCTAAAGTGATCGTGCATACCGATCATGCAGCGTTGAGATACCTATTTGCAAAGCAAGAAGCAAAACCCCGTTTATTACGGTGGATTTTGCTTCTTCAAGAATTCGACGTGCAAATTAAAGATCGGAAGGGGTGTGAGAATGTGGTGGCGGATCATTTGAGCTGGATGACGTTAGATGAGGAGGTGCGAAGATTTGAGAGGGAGATTAATGAGTCATTCCCGGATGAGCAGTTGATGGTAGTGGATGCAATGCTACCACTGAAAAGGAGTGCTCGTGAGCCACGGGGTGGGTATGGTGACCCGTGGTATGCTCCTTTTGTGAACTATCTTGCCTGTGGTTATATGGATCCTAGTCTAAAGGATTACCAACGCAAGAAGTTCTACAGTGACATTCGTTTCTACTTGTGGGATGACCCTTACCTATTTAGACGGTGCTCGAATGGCATAATTCGTAGATGTGTCCATGATAGCGAGATTAGGAACATCCTCTCGTTTTTCCATGACCGGGAAGCCGGTGGTCACCAGGCGGGAGACAAAACCGCCCTTAAAGTGCTCCAAAGTAGCTTCTATTGGCCAACTATCTTTCGAGACTCTTATGCCTATGTGAAAGCTTGCGACGCTTGTCAACGGGTAGGTAGGATATCTAGGAGAAACGAGATGCCCCAAAAGCCTATCCTTGAGTGTGAAGTATTCGATGTTTGGGGACTGTCCACTCCGGAGATTGTTCCGGAGTCCATTAGTATTGATGTTTGGAGGGCACCTCCACTCCGGAGTTCTAGCTTCCGAAGTCCGTAGTTGTGTTGTTTTGGAGGGCATCTCCACTCCAGATGATTTTCCGAAGTCCATTAGTTTGTATGTTTGACTCTGGGTGCATGCTTGATTTTGCCATTTAGGTTGAATGAATCTGATATCGGCCTCCAATTTTGACAAATGTAATAGTCTGTATTTTTTCAATCTCACCTGAAAAAAGACACAATGGATGCCAAAAAGAAAGAACAATAGATGTCATTATTTTTATTTTTCCGATCTCATCTGTGTTTATTTCTTTACTTTTATTTTTTTTTATAAGTAAAGAGAGACAAATAAAAAAAATGACAAAATGCATGCGACAAAATGTTGTTTGCTCTTTTTTCATTTATTATATATATATATATATATATATTTTGCCAATCTAGACGAGGAATAGATAGCAATTAAGGGTCAAATTTGTGGGTTTGTTGATGCTGGTTGCGTTGGAACACACTTTAATGAATGATTTTTTTTTTTATTTTTTTTTTGGTTTTATTTTTTTTATTTATTTTTTTTTATCGTAGAGGGTTGGAATGTTTTGGATTGGGCTGTTAAAAAAAAAAAATAGTTGGAGGAGACTGGGTT